>KZ067904.1:0-15093 GCA_002091845.1 Anopheles cracens
GATTTCAAGATTATGTGAAACAAATATAGGTAGTTCTGGGAACTGTTGAAGAGCGGATGAAAAATGCTGCACAAAATTATAAATATTTCCATGTAGCTTGACTAAGTTTTGGTTTTGCCGTTGCCATAGAAAGGGTACGATTTTTATTTTGATTTTGTTACTCTTAAATTTGAATTTATGACAAGCTTGATCATGAGTTTTTAAGTGATTGAAATGTCTCATCTATACATAAATTAGCTACAAACATTTGAATCACCAAATACAACCATTTTTAAATTTGAAATGGTATGCAACAGTGTGTCATCGTCCAATTGAGGTGAAATTCATTCATGCGATGTTTTTCCTCTTGCGATGTCTTCAGGCAGATGAATTGGGGTTTCGACATACTTTTAAACGTTTTTATTTAGCATTTGAAGCGTTTCCTAGTAAAGAAAACAAAATATAATACAACAAAATTATTACAAAAAGCAAAAATAAAAATTCAATGCAAATCCGCCTCCCCTAATGTCACCCGACTGGCTTCGCCCATGTCCGTGCGTTCGCCTTGCGTGCGAAGAAGAAGCGAAGGGTGAAAACACTTTCTAAAAAAAACGACCCTCTCAACCACCCCACAGCTACACTTCCTGGGCAGCGCATAATTTCTTCCCAGTTTCTTCGATCGCCAAAACCCGTCTCAATTAGTGCAGCTATGTGTTTGTTTCGTGCGTCACTGGATGATACACTGGATGTAGCGCAAGAACCGCTGTAGAATTGAATGGCGAGCCTTTCCTGCCCGCTTCGATAAAACGCATACCCCAAGGTAAGTACCAAGCCCCAAAGGGTTTGGTCGGTGCTGCTTATGGCGTCGCGGGCGCTCGTACTGGCGTTTGCACAAGACGTAAAACTGTAAATAAACGAAGCGGAAAGACACCAGCGATTGTATCTACCGCCGAGCCGCAGGCACCAGAAATTGTGCCAGAGTGTGTTTTGTAATGTTTGTTCCTTGTTGAAATACCCGCTTCTAGTGGAGGATCAAAATAGTGTTAAATTACGAACGGCTGGAGTACAAGGTTGTGGGAAATACAGTACTAGAGCCACAACACACCAGCCCAAACGCAATGTTACGGTGAAGGTCTTTAAATACCGCGAGCTTAAAAGGCGAAAAAGATGGACATTTCCAAGTGAAAACGTTGTTTTTTCTCGTCGACTGTAGGTAAACACACTGCTAACAGTATCGTTTCTTACCATAATTCGAGCAAAAGTATAAGTTTTACACTCTAAACAACAGTCCGCCGCTTTGTTTGGGTGTAATACACACGGAGACATGGAGAGACTTCAACGCTTGATAAGCGAGAAACCCTCATCGGCTCGACTCCCAAGCGTTTAGTTCCAGGCAAATAAAAATAAGCTTCTAATTCGAACCTGTACACAACCTGTACAGCACCCGAACACCTTGTTTTGTATATTCGCACACACACACAAACACCCACACACGGTTACACCGGTCGCAAAGGAATATCACACATTTTGTCTATTGCAACGGCGGAAACGAGACATCTCGCTCGCTTTTCCGCTCCACTGTTTAAAACGAATGCTTTCGATCAGTTTCAGGTTATCTGCCAAGTGAAGAAACGATGGTGCTAAAGCGTACGCTATCAGTATTGTTTTGTAGTTTATGTTTGTTGTGTGGTAAGTACTCGTTTGTCAGTGCGTTTTGTGGAGGATGCGTGCTGCTAATCGCATTTTGAAAAGTGAGCTATAGAGCGATAGAACAATGAAGTTATACTTGTTGGAAAGAAATGCATTAGTTCTGGTAGAAAACAAACTTATCCATTATATTGCGACTAACGTCCTCTCCTTTTCCGCTCAGCAGTCCACGGTCAGCTGCTGGACAACCGGTGCTATCTGGACGGCGGCGGATCGGCTGTTAACTTCTTCGCCAACGAGGACATCACGGTCGGGTCGGTGGTGGGCAGCTTGCGCGTGCTAGGCGACCCCGGGAAGGATATTGTGCTGACGCTGCGCGAGAAGGACTCCCCGGTGTACATTGCCCCCGGGACGAAGGATCTGATTGTGGCGAAACCGCTGGACAAGGAGGGTCTTATCGGGCCGTCGGCAGTGTTCGTGAACGTGATCTGCGAACGCAAGTTTTCCGATGAGGCGGTACGTAGGAGGATTGATGAGTAGGAGATACTTGAACCATTTCACCCCAATGGGACATCCATTTTTAGGGAATTATTATTCCGGTTAACATACGCGTTACCGACGTCAATGATAATGCGCCGATGTGGATCGGCGCTCCGTACAAGCTGAACCTCTCGGAGGTGACCGTTATCGGCACGAGGTATGTTGGACACTACAAGACAACTGGGCAAGAATCGCGCTTAACGGCTGTTGTACCTCCAGAATTCTGCAGGGCATACGGGCGCACGATCTGGACCAACCCGGACCGTACTCGACGGTTGAGTACCAGACGCTACCCGGGCCATACTCCGACTACGTCGCGTTCGTGACACCGCTCGAGGGTACGCTGGTGCTGAAGAAGTTCATCGACTACGAGACGGTGCAGAACTTTACGGTGAAGATACGCGCCCAGGACCAGGGCAAACCGCCGAAGTACTCCGACACGTACGTCACGATCCGCGTGCTCGATTCGGACGATCAGAACCCAAAGTTCGAGCGGGACGTGTACTACGGGCAGCTGTTGGCGGCGAGCGGCGATATTAAGATCACCCCGGAACCGATCCGCGCGGAGGATCAGGATCGCGGGATACGGGCCGACATACGCTACTCGATCGTCTCGTCCAATGGCTCCGAGGACGAGGCCAGCTGGAACCGGTGGTCGAGGAGCCGCCCCCCGAGCCGGCCGAGGGCGAAGGCGAGGAGCAGGAAGAGGTCGAGGAGGAGAAGGAAGAGGAGGAGGAGGAGGAGGATTAGGGGTTAAGCGGGTAGGAGTTTAGTTAGGCTGTTTTGTTCGTTTTGTGTAACCGGTTTGTAACTTTACTGTTAGAGGCGGAGTTTCCTTCCGCACGCGTGTTTTCTTCCGCCATGTTGTTTAGATAATAAAGGAAAAACTCACTTTGAGAATGTGCATTCGATTCAATATGCCCCGCAATTAGACTTCGGAATGAGTTCTTCATCGGCAAATAAAACTCACGATAGCCCCCGGTCTCGTCTCGCTACGATTGTGGCCTCTTCGGCTACAGGGGCGAAAGAACGCTCCTATTTGTTCTTTTCCCTGTGTTTGCACAAACAGCTGTATGTGTGTGTATTCGCAGTGCGGCGAGCAGATATTACACTTCGCTCACTTGTCGCGGGCAACTTCAAAAGGACACGACAGGTCATCAGCCCTGCTTCAGCTTGGTTCTAAAAAGAGGGGAGGGGAGATATCCGTGTACCCCTTTGGATCGTCCTGTCTTCTCGATGTACAAGTGCACAGCAGCGGCGTGAAAAAAGATCCAACCCCCATCGATTACCGGCACTCGAGATCTCTGCAACGCGCGTTGTAAGTGTATACACGAGCCTTTAACAACGCACAACAAACATTTGAACCAAGGAGAGAGAGAGAGAGCCAGAGACACAAAAAATGGACACCTTCCCCAGGTCCGTACGCCGTTCTTGGTGCGTTCTGAAATTGCTCAAAATCTCCGAATGAAGTAAATAGGTAAATAAACAAAATGATTGTTCAATGAGTGGTAGAATGCTTTTTTTGTCTCCAGTTTCTCGGCTGGGGCTTGTTGAATGCTGAGACTTTTTCCGCAAACCGCACGGCGCCTCCTTCCGCTTCCCTTTCATTCGAACGTTAGGTACATCTTCAGCACGTACGCGTTTTGCTAATGGTAGGAACTCTGTGAAGGGGTTTTGGCGCGCAGAAGATGGTTGTTTTTTCTTCTTGTTGCTGTTGCTACATCTTGGTTCTTCTTGGTAACGCCACCACCAGCGGTTCCTACTTCTGTATGCTGAGATCGATTCGGTGTCAATACAAATGAACGGCCACACTCTATAAACATTGCCACCGGTTCTTTGGAGAACTGCTCGCCCGGCGGTAGGAACTTCTAATGCTCCCCACTCTCGCGTAAACCCGTCGAAAGGGGCCGGACGGGGTTGGCCTGGGAGGGTTGGGGACTATCAGTGCCGAGGCACCGGCAAACTTTATATAAGTACGTGAAGCAATCGCTTCTAGGTGATAATTGCGACACGTATCCGGAACCGTACGCAGGCATCAGTGCTACAATTCAATTCGCACCGTGCCGCATAGGAAGCAGGAAGCCGTTCCGAACCCGGAACAGCTGCAGTGGCTGCAGGCTGCAACGGCAGCTGTCCATCTGATTCGAGTACGACGTGATTCCGGTGCCAACAAAGAGTTAGAACCATTCCTTAGAGCAGTACAGCACCCCACCATGACATTCTTCCAAGCGGTAAGTATCGATACGGAGCCCCAACATTGGCTTTGGGATCACGCGTCCGCTTGATTCGCAATGTGTATCAGTGGCTGTGTTTACGCGTTTTTTGGATTTGGTTTTGGCGTAACAAACATCAATGAGTGGCCCACCCGTCTTGAGCGCTACCCATGCGCTACTCACTTGACCATCACTCGCCTCAAAAATCTGCTCTCTTCTGCACCTGTCCGATTGAGCAAGATGGTGAAATAAGGAAGCGAATATCCATCCGATGCCGGGTACTTACCAAGGGAGCGCTTGAGACGGTTACTCAGCAAAAAGATTATCAGCCATCTTGTACGTCACACCGAGTCCTCGAGATCGCAACTGCGTTCAACCTTCAAAACATTTTCCATCCCCCATCTCAGCGGGTAGCTGTAATTAGTGATCGTTGATATTGGTACCGATCTGTGAAACGGACTGCTCGGAAAGACTAGCAAAGGAAGTACACAATCGAGCTTTGGTTCCTACTTCTGTATGCTGAGATCGATTCGGTGTCAATACAAATGAACGGCCACACTCTATAAACATTGCCACCGGTTCTTTGGAGAACTGCTCGCCCGGCGGTAGGAACTTCTAATGCTCCCCACTCTCGCGTAAACCCGTCGAAAGGGGCCGGACGGGGTTGGCCTGGGAGGGTTGGGGACTATCAGTGCCGAGGCACCGGCAAACTTTATATAAGTACGTGAAGCAATCGCTTCTAGGTGATAATTGCGACACGTATCCGGAACCGTACGCAGGCATCAGTGCTACAATTCAATTCGCACCGTGCCGCATAGGAAGCAGGAAGCCGTTCCGAACCCGGAACAGCTGCAGTGGCTGCAGGCTGCAACGGCAGCTGTCCATCTGATTCGAGTACGACGTGATTCCGGTGCCAACAAAGAGTTAGAACCATTCCTTAGAGCAGTACAGCACCCCACCATGACATTCTTCCAAGCGGTAAGTATCGATACGGAGCCCCAACATTGGCTTTGGGATCACGCGTCCGCTTGATTCGCAATGTGTATCAGTGGCTGTGTTTACGCGTTTTTTTGGATTTGGTTTTGGCGTAACAAACATCAGTGAGTGGCCCACCCGCGTGTGTGCGATTCCATTGTCGATGCTACTGACGTGCGCGAACGTGCGCGGTGCTAACTAAGTGTCACACGATTTTTGCTCTGTTTATGTTGCCTATTTGGTTCAAGTGTACCGGGTGATAAGTGTGTTAGAAAAAATAACGAACCGGGAAGTGCCAATGTAAATTGCTTAGGAGCTGGTGTGCAAATTCAAGTAAAAAGTGTGTCTTTTTGATGATGAGATACCAAAAGATGGACTTGGAGAGGATCCAGAAAAGGCCGTCGGTTTGATTAGCATCATGCTTTGCATTTACGGACTATTATTTTAATTGAAGCGAGTAATTGGAATGCCTGTGTTGTTTTCAAGTTAAAATAACTATAAGTGCGTAGGATTAGAGAGAGCTCCAACACTTACCAAATTCAACTAAAAAGAGCAGCCTAGTTTTCAAGGAACTCTCAAAGATGAAAATGAAGCCGGACATTAGTGTAAAGGATGCTCCCAAACGGTAATTTTTGGTGTCTATTGACAACTAGAAGGCTATTGATCGATTGAGTTGAAACTATCACCAGTTACGCGCTAAGCAGTATTAGTTTTTTTTAAATTTGTTTAGTTTGTGATCCTGTGAAAATAATTTGTTTCGAAAAATCAAAACTAGTGTATCAAAGATAAAGAAAGGAGAAAACAGCAATGCATGTTGACGTCATGGTAAATTGTGCCCGATTATTACTTTCAAAGTATAAAGTATCCTTGTTTCGTTTTAGTCTTAAACCCCTTCGTGATGTACCCCAAATAATTGGAACGACCAAATGGCTTATTCATAACCTCAACACATGTGTAAGACTTAGTGATAAGCTAGATTCAATACGAATTCTATGATCAATGAATCTCTTAAACGACGCCTTTTCTAACGGAACGGAGTTCATCCATATTTGGAATCCATATTCATACTCCAAACGCTTCATCATGAAACGTTTTGCATGTGAAGAACAATGTTAAAACATTTAAGCAGCTATATCTTTGATTAAACCTGAATTTGTAATGGAAATGTTCCGAGCAGTCCGAATTTAAATTATATTTTGGATTTAAAGTTTTTAATAGTCTGGCAAAATCTTGGAGTATCCCTCTAGAATGGGACTACTTAGCAAAAGGCAATAAACTAACACCCAGTGTTTAACGTAGATAATGCACAAACGATAGTCCTTAACAACGAGTGTTCTTTCAATGATTTAGAATTGAATCGATATTCAAGGGTTAGGCTAACCAATGTTTTGAATCTGTAGTTGAGTCAACTGATTAGACAGCGATCTTTAGGACTGATTGCACCTATTAACAATTACTACAACTATTTTTTTAGCATTACCGGTTATTTAGGAATATTAAATAATGATGTAGTTTTAATGATTTGCCCTATCTTGTTACCCTTTTGTAATGACCGAACTATCTAACCATGAACTCCATGCGCTCTTCAAATTTGTTTTATATTCCTAATCTCCATTTTTAAAGTATCCTGAGTCTATGCTATTACATTTATCACTAGACTTAGTAGAACTGAACTGGGCTGAGAGTTCGTTTAAGACCACTTTGGACTATTCAATTTTTATTTTTATTTGTGTTTTTAAATATACTATTAGGTAAATTATATATAAAACCTATGTTTTCCTTCATGTAAACAAGAATAGTCCTTACTTTAACTTAAATACAACAAATAACTGTCATTATTTATCCAATTTGAGCTGGTTTGCATGACTAAAGATTGGTCAAATGTCAAAACAACTAATAAGATTTACCCTGCGTTTTCTTGCGGTATGATAATGCGGTATGAACATATTAAATTTAAAAATTATGATATAAATAAATCCATAAAAAATAAATAATAAAACAATCCTATTAGAGAAAACAAAATTTTGAAAACATTTCGGTTCGAATCTCCAAGCATCGGTAGAAATGAATTGGTTTGCATTAATCCAGCGGTAGAGCCCACGATGTCTATTTTCAGACTCTAGAAGAATAGAATTCGAAGCCTCCCTCATAATTATGCAAATTATTCATCAATGAAGTGGACATTCGAATGGGACCATCTCTCTCTCCACACACACACTCGAAACAGTCGGATACGATCCATTTAAACGCGGACAGCGTGATCCTCCTTCTATCTAACACATCGTCATCGTTCAATTCTCGCACTTTGCGCAACCTTTGAACCAAGAGCACACAAAAAAAACATAAACACCATGAATTTGCTACTCGAATGCTTACGTCCATCGCGATGGGCCACTTTTCCTTCGTACGATAAACATCAATTATCCTCAGCCCGCTTCGCAACAGCGTTCTACGCCTGCGACGGTACTATAGAGTTACAGGGATTCTTCGCATCCGTTTGTTGTCACTTTTTTGTACGCTTCGTGCGCTACCGTGTGCTCGGTTTTTTTCGACGTCATTCCCGACGAATTTCGAGCCGATCGCGAGTGGAACTTGCACGCAACGCAAATATTGAACACTCATCCCGCGTTGTTCGGCGGGCGGTGCGCTGCTGCTTACATCCGGCGTGCATTACCGGGCAATGTTTGATGGGCCCACGGACTTAACCTCGATTGCCATCGACAGGGTAAGGCTTGCCACTCGACAGCGAGGCGACCGGTATCGACGAGATATGACGCCAGATTTTCTGAAGGAGTTTTTGTTTCCCTGGCGCACTTCAATTAAACTGGAGTGAGGATATGTGGGAGCCCGTGGGTAGGGATCAATGTAGCAAACATTCTTGTACAGTTTCCGGAGTTAAATGAATTGGTTTCATCCAATTTTGAAGTCGTTCTACCCATTCCTAAAATGCCATTTTCCAGCCATGGCATCCATCATCTGTTTAATGTGTCAGATTGAATACTTACATTGATGAAATTGTAATTGTTCGAGGTTGATCTTTGATCTACACATAATAACCTTTTCAATAATGGGTGGAACGATTTCAAGATTGGAAGAAACAAATTCATATTACTCCGGGAACTGTTCAAGAATGAATGGCAAATGTTGTAATTGACTACTGAAGAATGTTGGGGGGAAACGGACGATTGTTCAAACCGTAATTTCATTATTGTTAGATCATAGCAATCTTTGCATGTTCGACGTGGTATAACAACATCGTAGCAACCGTTGGATAAAGTCAATAATTACTATTCGAGGCGTTTGTAAGATGCAGTGCATGGCATGCTGAAACATTCTGCTCCAATAGTCATCTAACAAGCAAACTCCCCAATTGTTGACTCGCCAACATCGCCCAAAACCAAACGGTTCAACGACCAAACACAGACGCACTGCACCTTTCAAGGTAACACCCCAATTTCGGTGCCTCTCCGGACACTAATGATCCGTGGCGAACCTCGCCGCCACGATTGCGACTCCACTTGACCGCCGATTCAAAGCGATTATTGCGCCACCGGCCATTGAGATCCTGTACAAAATTATGAAAACTGATCGAGTGCGCGTCCAATGATCGATGATCTTCCACACACGCCGGGTGTGTCGTTGAGCAAGCAAGCAGCAGCGGTGGGCCACTCCGGAATGAATGCCAAATTGCGCACACACAAAAAAAAAGGCAAGAGCGCACGAGTCGGGTACGTACACATCGGGACGTATTGTTTGGTGATGTACTTTTGAGGAGAGATTTGCCGATGCCCAGCGCCTGATGAGCCTATAATGCAATAAACCCGAGAAGGCGCCCCATGGCCAGCGGATAATTGGATCTTTTCAATTTGTTTTGCCAGTATCCGTTTTTTTGTTGTTGCTTGGCCTGCGTAATGCATCAGTAATGCAAGAAGGCTCACTATAGTCGTTGGCCATTGTTTGCTTTGGCAATGTAGAAACTCCGAAACACTCCCAGACGTGTGAATTACTTAGCGCTACAAACCACAGGTTCCGGGACCTGTTCTGTTCGGAACCTAGCAGACGATTGTGTTTATGTTTTGAAACAAAACATATGGGTGTGTGTGTGCCCAGCGTCACGAAACGGATAATAAGCTAAACAACAGCCTCTAATTCAAGTTCAATTGTTCTTCTCTTCGGCAGCTCGAGAAGTCGTCCGCGGTGGAGCTTTACACGTACGTCACGCTGCTGCTGGTATGCGTTCTGCTGTACATCTTCTCGGACTATCTGAAAATATGTGCGCTCGCCTTTCGATTACCCGGTCCGACCGCCTATCCCGTCATAGGCAACTGTTTGGACATTGCCAAGAAAGATCGTAAGACATCAGCAGCATTTCGGGTGGAGCAACTTCCGGTAGCTTCAGACACTAACGCACCCCAATTCCTTACACATCACAGTGATCTCCAGGGAGATGTCCGAGGCGTACAAAAACTACGGCCCGTTGGCCCGCGTCTGGATCTTTGTGTTTCCGATGTTCGTGGTGTTCGACCCGAACGATCTGAAGGTGATCCTGTCGTCGAAGAAGCACACCAACAAGTCGATGTTTTACAAGCTGCTCCACAACTTCCTTGGCCGGGGGCTCATCACTAGCAGTGGTACGAGTGTTGGCCGTGTCGAATCCCGAAACGCTTCAAACGGTCGGTACAGCTGGCTTTTTTCCGTTGCAGGACACAAATGGAGCTCCCACCGGAAGCTGATACAACCGTCGTTCAACATCGCGATGCTGGAGAAATTCATCGACACGTTCGCGGACAGCGCGTCGTCGCTGATCGACAAGCTGCCGAAGGAGGAAACGATTCTGAACGTCACGGAGTACGTGAACAACTGTGTGATCGACATTCTCAATGGTGAGGAACGCGGGGTTTTCCGTTCGAACTAGCCGCTTCTAACCCAAACTTCAACCATCCGCAGAGGCTGTTCTCGGAGTGCCGGTGAACTCGGACAAAAAGGAAATGGAGCAGTCACCCTTCAGACAGTAAGTGGAGGCGTTGAAGAATGAGCGGGAAAAAATGGTGCGATATTCATACCCGTTTCTTTGCAGAGGCAAAGTGGTCGCTCCGTACCGGATTACGCATCCGTGGCTTCTGTTTAACTCGATCTACAAACTGACCGATGCGGCTACGGCCGAACTTAACCAGAAGAAACAACTGGACGACTTCACGAGAAAGGTGAGCCCAAGAGGAATCTCTTCAATGCAGGATGACATTACGCTAGGCTTATCTTTACTTCACTCCAGATGATACGTCGCCGGCGGGAAACGCTGAAGACACTGACGCCGTCCGATCGACGCTGCCTGCTAGACTTTATGATTGAAATCTCAAACGAAAATCCTGACTTCACCGAGGACGATATCATCGATGAGGCGTGTACGTTCATGTTGGCGGTGAGTTTTTCCCGAAATGCAATCATATTGAAGGTTTCCAAGGGACCAAAACTGACCATAAAACCGCGACACACAATCCAGGGTCAAGATTCGGTCGGAGCGGCCGTTGCCTTCTCGCTGTTCCTGCTGGCGCGCCACCAGGACCACCAGGCGAAGTGCTACGAGGAAATACAGCGCCACATCGGTACCGACAGCAGCAAGCAACCGACGGCCGAAAGCATCCGCGAGCTGCGCCACCTGGAGGCGTGCATCAAGGAAAGCCTGCGGCTCTACCCGAGCGTACCGCTGATGGCACGCAAGATCGGTGAGGCCGTCCGGGTCGGCAAGCACACGCTCCCGGCCGGCACGGAGATCATGGTCCTGCCGTACGCGACGCACCGGCTCGAGCACATCTACCCCGACCCGGAGCGGTTCGATCCGGAACGGTTCGGGGACGGGGCGCCCCACCAGAACCCGTACGCGTTCATCCCGTTCAGTGCCGGGCCGCGCAACTGCATCGGGTACAAGTTCGCGTACATCGAGATGAAGACGGTGATCGCGCGGGTGCTGCAAAACTTCCATCTGTCGCCTGCGCCGGGTCGGGAGGAGGTACAGCCCATCTTCCGCATGACGCTGCGGGCCCGGGGTGGACTTTGGGTGAAGCTGACACCGAGGAAGGCGGTCTCGTAGAGGCCGGTGTAGATTAGAGCGTAACTAGCAGTAAGGGGTCAGGCAAGCAAACAATAAATTATGTCTTCAATTTTATGAAAACAACACCAACATTCATTCACATTCATTTCGGTGTGACAGAGTGAACACCGTGGTTTTATAGACATCTAGTAGGCATTTATTGGGCCTTTATTGTCCAGCACGTGGAGCGGATAGGACGCGCGCGCGCGCGTGCGCGCATACAGTTGTAGATCGTTCGTTGTGTAAAATAAATAAGGCAAGAGGGCCCTCGAAAACAAAGCCGCCGGCGTAGTTGTAGATTACATCGCAAAACGCTTTTGTAAAAAAAAACACATACAGGTCCTTAAAGACAGTGACAGTCCATCGCTATACAGTACAGTCCAGTGAGCTGGATAAGATTGCTTTGGTGTTTTAGAAGTACACGATCAGCTTATCGTCGATCGACATATCTTCCGTGCAGTTGTTCTGAAAGGGAAGGTGTTTCGATTAGGCATTTGGCAATTAGAGGCTGATGAGGCGGATGACCCTACCTTTTCATCGTACTTCTCCTGCCATTGAAGCAGGAGATGGTTCAGATTCTGTCCAGCCAGTTCCTCTCGTTCCAACGCTCGCGTGTTGTGCGTTCGTCGTGGGTTTTCTGCAAAAGTGAAGAAAAGAAAAACATGATGTCTGTAAGATCCTTTGAATGATTAATGTGAAGCATTTTTCATCCATTATTGAACAGATCCCAGAGTTAAATGAATTCGTTTCATCCAATCTTGAAAACATTCAACCCATACATGAAATGCCATGTCCCACGTATGGTTCCATCCTGTAACGTGCCAGATATGAATACTTACAATGAAGGAATTGTATCGATTTGCTCGAGGTCGATCTTCGAACTACACAAAATAACCACTTCAAGAATGGATGAACCAAATAGAGGCAACTTTGGGAACTGTTAAAGAATGAATGATAAATGCTGTAATTGAATCATCCATTAGGCAAATGATTCATTGATTCAATTCAAATATCGAATCACCAGGTATCCTATTTACAGCCACTTGAATGCAAGCATTGTTAAAGCTGGACGAATAAATCAGTTGCAAAGTGTTTGTTGGGTTGATAAAACAACATTGCATAAATTATTTGGTTCTGCTCACTACACCAACGTCTTATTTGCCAGCTTGATTGGTGTTGATCGGTTTGAAGAGCTGTTAGCTAGTTTTTAAATTGACTTATCTGACATACATCTTCTAAAAGTTTGCCATTTGCACGGCAGATTAAAACTATTAATTGCAGCAGGTATCCTACGTCTCATGAAAGGGAATTATCCGCTGTCATACAACATAATAAGCAATGAACGATTTTTCTGAAAGTTCAGGTACGGTTCAGTTCGCTCAATAAATTGAACTGAACTGAACGATTCTTTCGTTCACCACCGTTGAGAGGAAAACCTTCGGCTCCATTCTTTCGGTTCTCAAATCAATGGGCCTTCATTCAAGGTCAACATCACATACAACATTGTTCATGTCAAGTAATCGTTAAAGTAGAGTTGATCGTGGCTTCAAATTTTCACGAATATAAAAAAGTTCATGTACCAGTTCACAGTGCCAGCCAGACTTAGTATTGATTGAACGAGAGGACAATAGAGCAAAAGTACTTGCAATACAATAATCAGAAAGTATGTAACAATAAGGATAAGAAAGGGTGCGGGATACAATGAAACGTAAAAGAAAAGAAGTGCAGGAAACCCTTACGATTTGATTCCGGAATTGGTTCATGAGCGTGTTAAAAGTTAAAATGTTAAAAGTAACATTTGTTTTGTTTACTGATATGAGCGATCGCTACTAATTCCCGGTGAGGAGTGAACCTAGCTCACTTCACTCCTCGAAAGGAATCACCTATTTATGTATGCGTCAGCTCTTCCACACGCCCGCTCATCTGCGTTCAGTTCAGCTTACAGAGCGAACTGAACCGAGCTAATGTTCTTCTAAAAGAACCGTTGATCCCATCCCTAGGTTAGGTTGTTAACGCGGTATTTAGCAACTTTTCGGGGATCTTAAGCCAACAACTTACCACCATCGTGATCGACAAAGTCCTGATTGTCGCTCCCAAGGGTGGACGAAGCAGCACAATCCGTGAGCCGCCCATTCCCATGCATTGCCGGACGTTCCATCATGCGCTGGTCGGCCCGCTGCAGCAGAAACCGGTTCGAGTCGACGCCATGTCTCAGCGGTGGCCCAGCTCCCGCTCCCGCTCCATGTCCCACGATCTGCTCCGCCGACGAGACCTTCCGCTGCCGGCGCCGATAGACGCACCGCACGAAGCCACCGATCACGAGCGCCCCGAGCACGCACGCCACCACAATGTTCACGATGAGCAGATTGGACGTGAGCGAGGCCGTCTCGGGTCGCAGCTTCACCACCACCGGTACGGTGGCCGACTTCTGCGGCGTCCCGGAGTCGGTGACGGTGGCCAGCAGGCGCATGGCCACCGGCAGATCGGTTCGGTTCGACACCAGCCACAGGTTGCCGTACGGATCGACGCGGAACAGGCTGCTGTAGTTGCCCTTCAGCACGAACGACAGCTCGTCCGTCCGGTCGCCGTCCGCCGCTTCGATGCGTCCGACCAGCATCGGCAGCTGCTGCACGTGCAGCGGGTTCTCGATCGCGAACGAGTAGAACGGCTGCCGGAACCGTGGCTCCCACATGTTGCCGGGCAGGACGTCGATGACGACGTTGGTGCGCGTTGTGTTCCGTTCCGCACCCGCCTCCGGCATCGTTTCGATCGTGAAGCTGTACTGGGGAGTGCGCCGGAAGTTGAGCGGTTTCGCAACGACGATTTCTCCGCCGGACCCCACGCGGAACTGTTCCTGAGCGGGGGGCGAATCGACGATGGCGTAGCGTGCCGGTCCGTCGGTGCGCCCTGTCAGCTGGGACACCTTCGTGCCGGGTGCAGCGTCTTCCCGGACCGACGCGAAGAACGTGCCCCGGACGTACTCGGCCCTGCCGATGGCCGCTGGCTGCACGCTGATCACGCTCAGCGATGGGTCGCTGCCCTTGGGTGCGGCCAGTACCACCGTGGTGAGCGCGTACCGATCGGGATTGTCGACCTGCGTCGCCTTCACCACGATCGTGCGGGAATGGCGCGCCTGGCCTAAGGTTCGCGTCTGCCGAATGCTGCCCCCGATCGGGTGTATCTCGAAGCTGGCCTCGTCCTCGGAGCCATTGGACGAGACGATCGAGTAGCGTATGTCGGCCCGTATCCCGCGATCCTGATCCTCCGCGCGGATCGGTTCCGGGGTGATCTTAATATCGCCGCTCGCCGCCAATAGCTGCCCGTAGTACACGTCCCGCTCGAACTTTGGGTTCTGATCGTCCGAATCGAGCACGCGGATCGTGACGTACGTGTCGGAGTACTTCGGCGGTTTGCCCTGGTCCTGGGCGCGTATCTTCACCGTAAAGTTCTGCACCGTCTCGTAGTCGATGAACTTCTTCAGCACCAGCGTACCCTCGAGCGGTGTCACGAACGCGACGTAGTCGGAGTATGGCCCGGGTAGCGTCTGGTACTCAACCGTCGAGTACGGTCCGGGTTGGTCCAGATCGTGCGCCCGTATGCCCTGCAGAATTCTGGAGGTACAACAGCCGTTAAGCGCGATTCTTGCCCAGT
>KZ067904.1:19502-30452 GCA_002091845.1 Anopheles cracens
CCGTCGCCCGGGCCTGCGTTCATCCAGTTTGATCGTGAAGCGTTTTTACGCTGCGATGCCTTCGTGCCACACTAAATGAGTCATAAAACTGTATCGATCGGTGTGTACCGTATGGGGTGCCTATTTGTGGTAGTGTACTGAAAATGAACGAGCTTTTAATTGGATTTCATTGCCGCGCGTTGGATGCTTCCCGTGATCTCATTACGAGCTTCAAATCTAAACAAATGTTAAAATCAGACATTATGTAATAATGTTCCGAATAGCAGATCGCTAGAGATCACTATTCAACCTGACTGTGGTATATTGAGTTTACAAGTAGGATGAAGGCGTTTTACAGAAAAAGTCACCTTTGGTAGCTTTCGTAGTGAAATATTGGGTCACAATCGTTATGTTACAAGCTTGATCATCCGCTGATATCGTAGTATCACTGTGGCTTAGCATGTTCATTCGGGGTTGTTTATAGCTTTGTTTAGTGTTTCGTGTCCTATAAGCCACATTTGAAAACATGTGGGAACATTCGCGTACTTCAGAAACGTATGAGCCAGAATGTCAAGGAGCAGCTAAAAAGTGGGTTATTCAACCCCTAATCAGATCGGGATTTTCATAACATACCCAATCAAGTTCTTCCTCTCAAGCCTATTTGTAAAAAGAGACCGAAATGGATTGGAAGTTGTTACTAATTCGAGTTCGCTTTTGTTATTAAAGCCAGTCAAAAATGCAGTTGATTGAAACAATAAAAATTGCACTATGAAGACATAGTAATGCACCCTTAGCACCCTTAGCAGGCCGATTTTTTGCGTTGGAATCGTCTCGGGGAGGACTATCGAATGAGCCTGGGCGAGTTTTCGACCCCGGAGTTCCATTCGCCATACACGGCCCGACCTGCCCGGCCTGTGGGGCGGGTGTTCTCGGGAAAGCCAAAAAATTACTTTCCGCCCATATACTCGGTCAGACTTACCGAAGGCCATATCTCGAAAACTACTGGTCGCACGTCGCTCATTCCAAGGGCGCTGGACGTTTCTCGGGGAGTACTAATGAGCGATAGCGAATTTTTCATGATTTTTGGTCATTTTCCCATATATTGCCCCGGGAATTAGAAAATTTTTCTCCGTCAGACCTGCCGAAGGCCATATCTCGAAAACTATAAGTCGCACAGCGGTCATTCATAGTGCGTTGGACTCGTCTCGGGGAGCACTATCAAATGAGCGATAGCGAATTTTTCATGATTTTTGGTCATTTTTGGTCCTAGCTCTGCGTTTGAACTCTGGGCAAACAGTTTGAGGTTTCTGCGCAAACTGTACTACTAACGTGGTATAAATTACATTGGCTATGTTTTACAACAACCCTCCTCATTTGGCGCATGACTATTTATGCAGTTAGTGGAAGTAGTTATCTGCTCAAGAAGTATTTTTTAATGTTTATATACAAACAGGACTATTCACTAACTGTTAAGTAAATTTTTGAAAATCTCATTAAAAGTGGAATTGTTTTTTTATAGAGTTGGTCATAGGAAAATGCCTCATAACGAGGCGCCGTATACAAAGGTATAGATATTAATTGTCGTGTAAAATAGCCTTAACAATCCTGTAAGTGCATTTTTGTTTTAAAAAAAGTATAAAAAACATACATAAACAACAAACAAAAACACATACAGCTACTTGGCGCAAAAACACAAGCGCAACATGAAGAGGAGCTATTGTAGAACAGAACCATAAGATTTTTACATTACAAAGGGCAACTGGACAACACAAGAGGTTTTGTTAGCAACACAATTGATGCAAAAAACACTCTTCATTCCACCGGCTCGATCTTCGCTTCGTCGCAAAACTATCGACCTTTGCTCTCGAGTCCATCTTCTTTCCTACTCAGCTACGTTCTTAGTCCGCTCGGCTAGACAGCCGAACGAAACGAACGGGTTTCTTTTTGTTTCGATTGCTCTGTGGCGGTAGCGCCATCTTCTTGTCCAATACGAGATACGGTCGAAGTATTCAGGGCTTGAACAAACCGCTTCTATCTCTTCTCTAGTATAAATTGTAAGGGTCATCATAGAGTGGAGAATTGTTGAATAAAATAAGTTAAAAATTACTTATCGTGCTGTGACAGCTGGTCTGTCGATGGTCGATGTCCTCAGTGAGGACAAAGCTTCCACAAAGCGATAATCGAGAGCGATCTCGCTCCCGCTTGGGTCGTTCGGGTCACCCCACACACCAGCGCATGCGACAAAAGTGTCTAAGAGTCGGTGTATGTAATGTATTCATTGAATTACGCATGCAAACAAAAGATGGCCAGGTTTGGTATGTAAATTTATGGACATGTCCTAAACAAAACACTAACGATGTGTTTTAGATTTAGAATATTGAATAAGTATATAGGCAAAAACATAAAACTATAACACAAACACCAGCCAAGCCGCGCTGAACGAAGTGAGCTATTGAAGCGGAGTGTTTGAGTGGACGATGATCTTACCACTTGAGCTAGTTTTTGTGCAATATTCAAATATGACCTAAGATTCTGAAGAAGTTTAGAAATGTTTGGCACACAGTAAAGACTATACACGCTGTATTACGAAATAGCAAAAATACTAATTCAACCATATTTTTCCCCTAATATTGGTGGGGACTCATCAGTCGTGCAGTAAGCAGCGCAGATTAAGTTTCATATGTCCTAATTTTCGACGAAATATGTTCCTTGAAAAGTCGTGCTTATGCTCAGGACTGTGACATAAATGTAGCGATAATGAATGGTCGGCGCATGCTTCAAACCTAAGTCACATCGATAATCTGTGAAAAGGCATCATAATTGATTGGTCTTGTGCCAATCTTATGCAACAAATACCAACGTCAGAAATGACGATTTTCTTATAAATATTATTTTTATCTCTTTTCAAGACAATAAATAAACCCCTGCCATAGAAGAGCAGCGTTTTGGGTCTATTGTTGATAATTATAATGATATGATAGACTAACATGAAATATAAATGTGATTAAATTGGCTTTATGTTCTTCGATGTTACGGTAAAGTCCCAAAATACCCTTTACTTGCAACCGCATATTTTGAAATTCTACTAGTATATGGAGAGTATTGGTATAGAGTATTCGTATTGCTATAGCGAATATAACTGAAATTATGATGCTATATAGCTTATGTATGAAATACAAAGCTTATCTTAAGCTGACCTAATATTTCTTCAAACTCTGCTCAGGTTTCCTGCTTCAAAACATAATTGACATTATTCAGATACAACGTTGAACTCCAAGTTACTTATCATGACGAATCATCAGGCTTAAGTTCTTAAGTTCGAAAGCCAGACTAAAGTTCGAAACTGTTATGATTTTACTATCCTTAAACTTTAGGAACGTTAACGATGGCCATGATAGCTTAAAACAATTTCAATATCATCCCCAGATCGGTGGAATCTATCTACTGATGCGCCCCAAAAAGGGCAAATCCATTCATGAGCGACTGCAAGATCTGACGAAGAATTCGGTAAGTGAGTTCGTTGATCTTCTTCCGGTTCCGGCAAGACCAGCGCTCTGCACAGTCACGCTTTCTCGCCCTCGCAGGTGTTCGAGCAGCTGCTGGAAACGCAATCGGCCGACATCTTCAAGAAGCTGATCCCGGTGTCGGGCGATGTGGGCGAGAACTTCCTCGGTCTGTCGCAGGAGGACCAGGCGACGATCGTGGAAAACACGAACGTCGTCATCCACTCGGCCGCCACGCTCGACTTCCAGGCGACGCTGCGCCCGACGGTCAACATCAACCTGCTCGGTACCAAGCGCGTGCTGGAGCTGTGCACGAGAATGCGGAACCTCAAGGTAACGTGGATCGTGGACATTCGAAACTGTAGCCACCGGCTTCTACCGGATGATATTACGCCCCCTTTTGCAATCCGTAGAGTATGGTGCACGTGTCGAGCGCGTACGTGAATTCGTACCTCACGGAAGCCGAAGAGAAGCTGTATCCCTGCACGGAAACCGCACAGAAGGTGGTGGATCTGGTGGACACTCTGAACGATGCGGCCCTCGACGAGCTGTTGCCAAAGTAAGTCCGAGGTGTACGGGCTGGTTGACCCCGCGGTACAACATCCTTCCTTTCACTTCGCACCCGCAGACTGCTCAAAGACCATCCGAATGCGTACACCTTCACCAAGCAGTTGGCGGAGCATGAGGTCAACAGGCACGCGGCACAGTTCCCCTGCGCCATCATTCGGCCGAGCATGAGTAAGACTTTCGGGCGTGTGCACGCATCGTAACACCAGCAAGTGACCCTGTCCCCTTTTTGCATTCGCAGTTACCGGTGCCTGGAAGGAGCCAACGCCCGGGTGGACCATCTCGAAGAACGGCCCGCAAGGGTTCCTGATGGGCGCCTCCAAGGGTGTCATCCGTCGTCTGCCCGTCGGCGTAGACCTCGTGTATGACTACATCCCGGTCGATGCGGTCGTGAACCAGGCGCTCGTGCTCGGCTGGTACATGGGCACCAACAGCTTCCGGGAGCTGAAGGTGTTCCACTGCACCACCAGCACGTCCAACCCGTTCAAGTGGCGCTCGGTGGTGGACCAGATGAACGACTACCTCCACAAGTACCCGCTGAAATCGGCCATCTGGTAGGTGGATCCTTACCGACCCAGGTGGATGGATGGACTGTCATGATAATGTTGCTTTCCGGTTGCTCGCTCCTAGGTACCCACGGTTGAAGTTCGTCTCGAGCCTCTGGGTGTACAAGCTGGCGTCACTGTTTGTGCACATACTGCCCGCTCTGGTGCTGGATTTCGTGCTGCGCGTCACCGGCGGTCGTCCCATGTGCGTCCCATGAACGTGACAAAGGTTGACAAGTTGAGCATCTTTCTCACACGTTTGCTCCCCGTCTGCTACCCACAGGCTGATGCGGCTTCACACGAACGTTTGGGACTCGTTGAACCGGCTGGAGAAGTTCATCTTCACCGAGTGGAAGTACCACAATCCGGCCACGCAACAGCTCGCCCAATTGCTGCCGGAAAAGGACAAGAGTCTGTTCAACTTCAACGTGTCGCAGCTGCAGTGGCCGGAGTACTTCGTCTACCTCACGCAGGGTGTCCGACGGTACCTGAACAACGAGCATCCCAAGTCGCTGGATGCCGCTCGCAGGAAGGATAAGATGTAAGGAAGCTTAGTATTATGCTAAGGAAGCTTAGCAGGATTTTTCATCCATTCTTGAACAGTTCCCACCGTTAGAAGAAATCGTCCCACTCATTGTTGAAATCCTTCCAACCATTCTTGAAGTGGTTATAATTCGTAGTTCAAAGATTGGCCTCGAACAAATCGATTCAATTGCGTCATTGACTGTTTTCAATCTGACATGTTAAACACAGTGGGGAAGCCCTGTGTGGAAAATGTTATTTCAAGAATGGGTGGAAGGATTTCAACATTGTGTGGGACGATTTCATCTAACTGTGGGAACTGTTCAAGAATGGATGAAAAATCCTGTAAGCTTTATTATTAACATTTGGTGTATTTAGATAAATGAGACCCTCTTTTGTGAAAAGAATTGAGATATTCTGATTGCCACCTGCTTGCTCGAAAGTTGTGTTGTTTAATTTGATTATGTTGATTTTTTTACTCCTTAAACCTCGGTTGAGGTTAGAGCTGGTTCTTATCATCATTACCTCAAAATGTTTGGGCAGCCCCGGATCAAGTAGCCTGTGATACAGGGCTCTAGGTGCATGCATAGAATAACTCACCAGTCAATCATAGTAGCCGCTGACCCAATAAGGTAGTCATACTTTCGAAAAACATCCCTGAGTCCTGGGCACGTATTGCGACCATACTTTTAACCTTTTTTACACTAGACTGGAAGCGATCACTAATAATCAATGAATAGTACGAATTGCTGTGCACGTTGCATACCTTTCAGCAGTTTGAGCAAGTTTGCGCCTAGTATGCAATCTGAATGACATAACGATTTAATCGCATATTTAACACATATTTCCCGCTCTTCTCGTTCTTGCAGACTGTTCGTCGTGGATGTCGTGTTCCAGGTGGTGATCTTCGCGCTGTTCGGCTGGCTGCTCGCCACGTTGTTCGGATCGTCCTGCAGCTCCTTCTGGATGTACGGAGCCATCAGCTATCTGCTGTTCAATCTGCTCTAGAGTGGACGAAGGATGTGTGGTACGCGCCAGATTACGCATAAACCGTTCGATCGGAAACCCTCCTCGAATTCCTCGGGCGGCCTTAATCCGCTTGCCCTACCTACACACGGTTGGCACGGTGAGCATCAACCTCTCCTCTCTTCCGCTCGTTCTCTTGCCGCACTCATTACATTCATCCATTCGGAAGAGAGAGGGGAAGAATCGAATCACTTTTTTGTTCTTCGCTAACGAGTATATTATACTAGATGTAAGCTTGCATGTCAGGGAAACAGTATTTGCGTTGTTTTGTGTTTTGTGGTTGAGGCACCGGACGGAATAATAAACATTAGGCGAACATAACTTAACAAAACAAACGAACAAAAAACGCTCACGATCGTTTGTTTCTGTTTTCGTGTTCAAAGAAATCATCAAAAAAGTATCAAAAGATTATATTTACAATAAAGAAAGAACAAAAAATTCAATGTACATAGCGGTATGATCGTTCCAAAGCTTTAGCAAAACGTTCGGTACGAGGAAGGGGACACAGGAGGCTTAAACGGCTTGAAAATTGTTCAATCTCCATCTTAAGTTAGTGGCACACCGGACGACGGAGTTGGATCTTGCCTCCGCTTGCCAGACTAAAAAAATAACAAACAAACTGAACGTCTCGAGTAATCGACTTTCCTCGCCGATTCGCCGGCGACACATCGTTCTATTATTTCCATCACAATTTTGTCACAATTCAACAAATTTCAAAGTTCTTAGCAGCAACTCCGCGTTTACCGATTCCACCGTCTGTTTACGTTGAGAATTCGTGGCTCGCTTGCGGGATGGTATTGTTTTCGAAACAGCACATCCTACAGGTGGTGGTGGTAGTAGTGGTGGTGATAAGGATGACAATGAAACGCTTCACTTTAGGTTAGATCGAAAGCATCGCATTGCTTTCCCCTCCAGTGGAGTGTCTCGCGTTGCGTTCAGCATCTTTTACGCCACGTAGCTGTACTCGTCGCCGGAGTTGGGCGTTCGCTCGATGTACTGCTTGTCGATCAGGGACTCGATGCATTTCTTGATCATGGCCACGTTCGGCGCAAAGCTAACCTTCGACTGGGAGAGGATCTGTGAGAGATGTGGCGAACCCGAAACAAATAGGAAAACGATAATTAATCGATCATCAGTTCCGAGATGAGCAAATCCTATACCGACCTCCTGAATGAGAGCATTATGACGCAGCACCTTGCGAGATTTCATGATGCGCACTATCGCCGCCTGAAGATACATCTTTCGATCTTCATCGACCGCGTTCATCGTGTGCTCGACCTAAGCAGGAAGGTGAAAAAAGCCCCCCCCGAAATTAGCTCATCTGTTTCGGCTTCCTCCATGGCGCTCGGAAATTGCTTTACCTCTTGCGGTGTTTCCTTCTGCAGGTTCGCCGTAATTTTGAACTTCGTGCGCTTATTGTTGTAATTTACGTTGATGCTAACCTTCGTCTCGTCATTCATTTTCTATACGAACGGAAAGCAGAAAACATAATGGTGAGAAGTTGGAAGCAAAAAGTGGTTCTGTCTGCTGTACCTCCTCGCTGAGCAGCAGAATTTTCGCCTCGACCAAACTCTGCAGGTGTCGCTGGAAGATTTCCTGCTGCAGCTGAAGCGACGTCTGCAGCTCCTTGCACGTGTACTGGTCCTCCGTCTCGAACATGAGCAGTATCGCCATCTGGTACGTTTGCATCGTTACGATGTAGTTGCGCTTCTCAAACGACAGCTTCATCTCGCCGTGGCACAGGTGGTGCAGCCAGGTCAGCTTGCGGCCGCTGAAGTTGACGTGGTAGAACTGCTCGAACAGCCGGATCGACTTCTCGAATTCCTGCGGTATGGCGAACGAGGCCACCACCTGGGTCGGCCCCAGTGGCCACGCGCCCGCCTGCAGCACCTTCACGGAGAAGTTGATGCCCGTCTCGTCCTCGTTGTCGGTTAGGTATTTGCTAAACTTCGCATTCAGGTCGGTCGACACGGAGATGTCGGTGAACATGCGGTGCAGCTTGTTGGTGAACTCGTACCCGCACGCTTGTTTCAGCTTGTTGATCATCAGCTCTTCCGCGTCCATGCTTTGCGATTGCTCGTGGATCAACCTGCAGGTGGACGGCAGTTCAGCCAGGCAACATGAGGGATGAACCAGAACCAGATTTGATTAAAATAGATATAAACACTCATTCCCAAGTGGTTTTGATGATATGTCACATAAATTCAGATGAGCCTGTGGTGCCGTTGTTACTCAAGTACCACCTAGAGAGGCGAAAGACCTTATAGGTCAAAGCCTCTCTAATAAATTCAAACAACAAACAACTTAAGTACCACCTAACATACTGCAGAAAGCACAGCATAGCTATGTTATCCCATCTTGTATACCCCCAACTCACCGCTTCGCCAGCATACGGCTGTAGAACTTCTGGTACACGTCCTTATCCTCGATGTACTTGAAGATGATGATGCTGCGCGTCAGCTTCTGGTCGATCTCGCCCTCCGTCGTTTTCGACTTCTTCAGCAGGCTATCACAGTATTTGGCGACCAGCTCGGCACTGCGGCTCATCTGGTTGTTGCTGTGCTTCTCGTTGATGATGCGGGCGCACGCCTTATCGAGCGCACCGAGGAACAGTGGATCCGACTTAAACGTACCGTGGATCAGCTGTTCGTACTTCCGGTGCACGTCCAGCATGTTTTCCACGAACTGTATGTGTACCTGCGGCGGCAAACGAAGCGTGTGAGGGAAGGTGTTTTACCGCTGCATTGGCATTTGCTTACCGAGTCTCCCTTCATGCAGGAGATCGTCTTCTTGCCCTGCTCCTTGATGTGCTCCAGGAACACCTCGATCAGTCGCTTCAGACCGTCCGTGACGGGTTTGAGTAGGATGTAAAGGTTCCGCAGGTCGGCACTCTTCTCGTTCGCCACCATCTCCCTGCACTCCGAGTACAGGAAGTTCATGTGCTTCGTCACCATCTCCTCCTCGCACACCTTGCGTAGTTTCGGGAGAGAGCTACAAAAAAGGAAGATTGTTACCAATTCCTTTGGTAGCCGGAAATCAAGTCATCGTCTCGTGTTACCTCTCGTGAAGATAGATTTTAGCCAGCTTCTCTTCCTCCTCAAATTTCTTTATAATTCTTTCCATATACTGACTAACGCTGCTAACCTGCAACAAAAGACAATGAATTGTGGCTTCGATATAAAACGAACCCCCCACTAGCGTACCTGCAACAGCTCGCTGGCAACGATGCGGAAGTTCTGGCCACTCTCCTCGAGCATGCGTGCCTCAAACAGCTCCTGGTACAGCTTGAGCGATCCCTTGCGGCGATCCTCCTGCACCGCCACGAAGCTCTGTATCACGCCCCGTATGACCTCCGTGTTCTTGTTGTGCTGTCCGCTCGTATTGTTCGCCCGTTCGGCGTTGATACCGCTCAGTATCTGATCGACCAGCTCGTTGCCCAGCCGCTGGATCATGTACTGGTTCCAGATCTCGAGCGTCAGCTCACCGATCTCCATCTTTTCCTGACTATCGCCATGGTTGTTGCAACCGTACACCACCTCGGCTTCGTTCAGCTTTTGCTTTTTGATGTGCTGCTGGTTGAGGTACCTGGAAGGGTTGATCGCGCCACACATTAGAGGGACCAATCGTTCGGCGTTCGCGGTGCGTGCCACTCACAGATAAAGATGGTTTAAGTACTGCGAACCACGGCTGTACTCCTTCCACACGTCGTAGTAACGCTTCAGCAGATCGGATGATGAGGCGGCCGGTGATGAGCCGTCGGCCGTTCCGTCACTAGAAGCGCTCTGAGGATCCGCCACGAGAACGCGCTCTTCCAGCAGCGCCTGGACGTGCTTCTCCAGAAAGGTTTTCGTCTCCAGATACAACCGATCGGCCAGCGGTTCCGGGTGGGCCACGCATATTTCATACACGTCGCTGAGGGTAAAAATCCAACATGCCAAACAAACAACAAAAAAAAACTTTCAGAGTGACACAGAAACGCAAAACACAAAGACCCGAACGGCACACGGCCCAGTATGTCGCAGCAGCTTCACCGGTCCATGCCCGTGCGGCCGTGGCCTAGATTCGGGCTACGTTCTCTTTGCGAGTGCGACGGTTGGGCTTACACAAATCGATTGCTCCAGACATCGCGCTTGATGCCCTGCAGTGTGATCACCTGCTGCACCGTTTCCCGCAGGTCCTTCCAGACCTCGTCGAACACTATTCTTCTCGGTTTGAGCGACATCACCGATCAGCTGCAAAGGCAAAGGGGGTGGAAGAAGACAAAATGTTCTATTTAAAGCGTTCCGCCCGCGCACTTGCTTTGCCCACAGGACACCGATTTCCCATGAGTAAGCGAAATTTCGTCTCAAACATAAACATCACGTTTTCACCGAGCCCCCCGAACGTAGCGGAGCAGCCAGAGACTTGCAATTTTGCCATGCCAACAGCGCACGGGCGTTTACCTCTATGCAACGTCGTTCGTTTGTCCGGCGGTGGTCTAATATCAGGCGGCTTTTTGCAATTTAACTATTATCTTACTTTTCAAGCGACCCTTGTGAGTTCAGATATGTGCACTGTAGGTTCTTCGTCGAATTCTCATAACACAAAAAAATGACAGTGATGCCAAAATGAAATTTTTGGTTGTCATCCGAGTGACAGATGCGCTTGACAGTTCGCGTGGCACACTGGGATGTGCGGGAATGGCTAAATGTCGCTCGTAACGGTTTTCCGTGGGCATCACGTGTTTCATGAGAGTTGTTTGAAAATAACCAATTTAAAAACCATGAATTTGTGTATTTTTTATTTCTTTCTATATAACTCAACTCGAT
>KZ067904.1:48379-70280 GCA_002091845.1 Anopheles cracens
CGGACGAAATTTGCTAATGAACAGTTTAAACATTGCGCTTACGTTGCTTCTCTTGATTCTGCGTGTTGTTTCATTCACGGATTAACACACTGTTTGTTTTATTGTGCTGTGTCGGTGTCCTTTGCTGTACCCACCCCTGTAACGCAGTAAGCAAAACGCTAATTTACACTACCACCCGCTCACCAAACCAAAACTCAACCAATAGAGCAGGTGAGTGAGTGAGTTTGAACTCCTTTTCTCGCTCACTCACCGCTCACCAGAGTGAGTTGCACCGAAAAGGTACTTCCAAAAGAGTGATTAACTTACTGTTTGAAACCCAATGATGAGTGAGTAAGAGAGAAAGAGAGAGTTAACTCTCTAAAAGAAGCAATTATTCTCATCTTTAGCATTCCATTACAGCAACATATTTCGCTGATGATGAAAGAGATCACCGCAAAATATATTTCACGAAAATCAACGTGCTTGCCCGGGCGCAAGTGAAGAAAGTTGCCGAAGGTTAGAAATGGCCCCTCGCTTCAAAACTAAACTGTCGTTAATTTCGTTGGCGCGTTGATGGTAGCTAGTCCAAATTTTAATCTTCCGACACCATCGCCCGCACCGATGTCACATAGGTACAGTTGAGCGAACTAAGCATGGGAGAAGAAAAACAAAACCGTTACCTCTAAAGAAAATATTGATAGAATCGCCCGCTCTAAAAACCTCTTGTGTGTTGCGGTTCTCGAAAAAACCTCCGACCGTAAGAAATTCATCGAACTGCTTCTCGGACAGGATGAACATGGAACCGCGCTTAAGGAACCCGTTTATGTCGGTTTGTGTCATAAACATGTTCAGGAATAGTTTGGCTACTTCGTGGCACAACTGCAGCCAGAAGCGGCCGGATGTTTTCTTCGACCGCTCCAACCACTCGAGCGTAATTTCGTCCGGTCCGTTCAGGCGATGGTATAGGCTGCCGTATTTGCGGGGCAATTTTCCCATCGTGTACCACTGTAACAGAAAGCATTGCGTCGGATTAGTGGAAACATTCAATTGAGGCATCGTAAAATGTACGTGAGAGATCTTGCCCTCAGATCAGTTGTTATCTAGTGTGTGATTGAAGTACACCTAATGGGACAGCGGAAATTGACTCCGTCAAATCCCATTAGCGATAACAAATTTGATTTCCCTTACCGTGGTCATATCAATCTGCTGTATAACATCATCGTTGTGAATACGATCGAAAAATACACTCTGGTATAACAACCTTTTCAGATGCAGTTGTTTTCAATCTACCGTGAATACCGTTTTATCGGAACTTGAATTTTCAAAGCTACTTTTTTTTTCTTTCAAAACTACATATCTTTCATTTTGCGAAACGAATGTCAGTCTTCCGGCGTGTTGCTCATAGGCCAATACAAACATGCGAATGGATGGATCTGGGCAGCTTTGAGTTTGATCATTGGATTCGGTTCCGTTTTCTTCAACTGGAATGATTGCACATTTATTTTGAACACAGTACAACGTAGTCCGTTAGCCAGTAGAAAGATTGGCGCAGGTCACCTTCGCACAGGTACGGGGCTTTCGTCCAAGCCCGTATTTTGAATCCCGTCGCTTGCAGCACATCGAAGAACATTTCCAGCTCTTCTTCCACGGTGAGCCGCTCCATGGGAGGCCACGGTTCCAGCAGTGTCCTTAGAGGTAAGTGACTGGAATCTGAATTCAAATATTAAACACTTTACCAATCGTGATCAGCTCACGAAATGTGCACTGCACGGAACGATTGCCACTGCCTAATTTAAATTTTGTAAATGTGAATTTTGTGATAAAATAACTTAATAAAAAATAACTTTCTTTCAGGAGATTGTGACTGCGTTCGGTTGGACGATCGTTAGGGTTTGTTACTCACTTTTTTCCACATAGTGGCTGTACGGCAATACCAAAGCTATTAATGCGAATCCTGCACTATCTAATGCGTCGTAAATATCCTTCAGCATAACATGTGGATCGAAGCATCGATCGAGCACATTGAAACACACGATTAGATCCGACGTATACATTTCGAACACATTGTCCACCACACTGCAAACAGAGAAAATGTTACCAATGAGTATAGGAGCGCCCGTCATCCTACCATGATGTAAACACTCACGAGAAATTCTTCTCATTCAGACGGTTTCTCATTGTCCAGCTGGATTCAGTGGCGTGTGTTAAAACCTGCCAGTCACCTTTCTGTTGCAGTGTGCGCACAAGGCGTGATGTGACCTCACCATCGCCCGCACCGATGTCACATAGGTACAGTTGAGCGAACTAAGCATGGGAGAAGAAAAACAAAACCGTTACCTCTAATGAAAATATTGATAGAATCGCCCGCTCTAAAAACCTCTTGTGTGTTGCGGTTCTCGAAAAAACCTCCGACCGTAAGAAACTCGTCGAACTGCTTCTCGGACAGGATGAACATGGAACCGCGCTTGAGGAAACCGTTTATGTCGGTTTGTGTCATAAACATGTTCAGGAATAGTTTGGCTACTTCGTGGCACAACTGCAGCCAGAAGCGGCCGGATGTTTTCTTCGACCGCTCCAACCACTCGAGCGTAATTTCGTCCGGTCCGTTCAAGCGATGGTACAGGCTGCCGTATTTGCGGGGCAATTTTCCCATCGTGTACCACTGTAACAGAAAGCATTGCGTCGGATTAGTTGAAACATTCAATTGAGGCATCGTAAAATGTACGTGAGAGATCTTGCCCTCAGATCAGTTGTTATCTAGTGTGTGATTGAAGTACACCTAATGGGACAGCGGAAATTGACTCCGTCAAATCCCATTAGCGATAACAAATTTGATTTCCCTTACCGTGGTCATATCAATCTGCTGTATAACATCATCGTTGTGAATACGATCGAAAAATACTTTGGCAATCGCTCCCCGGGGACGGTAGTTCGACATGATTCTGCAAGAGAAGTGAAATTAATACGAGGAACGAAATTTGTAACAGACGTAACCCGTTCCATACGCACACCGCAAAGATGAACAAGAATACAAGAGTTAGAAACATTATTTCTATACAATTTTGGTTATTATAAATTATTTGATTGCGTTTGCAGATGCTGTTGCTCGCTCTCCTTCAGACTGCCGTGCCGTCCGAACACTTATTACAATGAAAGGGTGCTTTATCTATTTACTCACCTGGCTGGCGAGATCTTGAGATTGGAGTTTGATTAGCCCCGCTTTAACTATGCTGGTCCTTGGTGTGAGATTGAGTAACGTTATGTTAGTTATGCGATAAACACTGGCAACAACACCGGGCAGTTCAGTGCGTGCGGCTTATAACCGCACCGGGATGATCAGTTGTTGATCCGTGAACACACGAAAACGCACGAAACACTACCGACAACCCGAGGCGTGGCGGCCAAGAATCGTAGGGTTGTTGTTTTTCGGAAGCCAATTTTTTTTCCGTGGTGCATCCTCTTGCATAGCACAACAAACACAAACAACCGAGCTGTCAGCATGTGCGTTTATCATGCGATAAGCCTGGTATCAGTTGCATGTCGATGCTAACCGGATCTTTAAATCTAACGTTTTTCACACTTGCGAGATGCCATAGCTTATTCCAGACCGCGCACGATTTATTGATTAAAAGGATAGGGTCACATTATCAATACTTTACGAAAGTTTGTTCCATGAAAAAGGGCAGTTTGTTTTTCACGTGAGCCACCAACCTACAGGTGTAGACGACGTTTGACAGATACGAACCAAAACAACAATTGAAAACAAACCAGCCGTTCTTTCGAGGGTTTGAATATTCTCGTAGGATTATTACAAAACTGATTGTATATTGTGTTGATAAGGAGTTTACAAACATGTTCTTTAAAACGACCATAACCTAAACGACCCGTCGGTTCTCACTCCGGTGGCGGAATTCACATAACACACTCCGTGCTGTACCGTCACCCCCTAATAATGACTGGCCGTCCGGATTTTTTTATATAAAATAAGGCGATTGATGCCGTAAGACGGCTGGCATGATCGTGCGGGTCGATACGCCAAATAAGAAGAAAATTCTTAAATCTTCTTCGTTTACTCCAGCATCTTTCCTTGACTTAACAGTATCCTGAAGCTGAATTGTCGATCCTGTGTACGAGAGAACTGATCGTGCTGAGACTTCAACTGATGTACTTTGCTCGGTCCCTGTGCACCTGACCATACGATCCTCCGAAAATTCAGATCATTTATAAATGCTTAAACAACTAATATAGAAATCATCAATAGCCTACAACTTTGGCATCAGTTCAGCTTGATCCGCTGCAAAAGGAAATATTTACCGAACACTACATTTCGATACGACCAGTAAGGAACGTAGAAAGCCCTGGCAATCATGTCCGACTGGGCGGACAGTATAAAGTCGGCACTCTTCACGACCGACCACGTCTTCCTATCGGCAGCATAGTTAGGCTCCTGGCTCAGCTCATCGTAGAAGTAGCCCGTGTCAAGATCGACCAGGAAATCGCAACGGTTCAGATCGAACAGCATGCGCGAATCGCCCCTGTTCTGATCGTTGAAGTATTTGTGCACGATCTGCGTGCCGTTGTCCGTCTCCTGGAAGTATGCGGGCAGCATACCGTTGAAGCTGGACGGTATGAAGCGTACACGATAATTGTCCGGCAAGAAGAAGTGCCCGGGGAAGCGGTACCATTCCTTCCCGTAGCAGATGTTCATCTCCCCGTCCGCCTGCGGCAGATCCTGAATTACCGCGAACGGTGCCCGGTAGAACGTGGACAGTGCAACCATTCGTGCCACGCCCGTCAGCAGAGCTATCCCGAAGACGGTTAGTGCCATCACGCGGTTCGGCAGAAGGGATTTTACCGGGCCCAGGTAAGTGCGCATGTTGTTCAGCAGTTGATCCAGAAACAGTGCCGTGCCCAGTGCGAAGAACGGATAGACCGGAAATATGAAGCTGAAAGCAGAGCAAGCGCTTGGGGTAAATGCGATCGGTATACCGCGTGATGGCGACGCTGTACTAACCGTTCTTCCTTATGCGGTTGCAACAAAAACACTGCCAGCCACAGGTACAGTGGCGTCATTATCCATACGCTTCTCATTGGCGAAAGTCGGTTTTTGGCGTTCCTTGCGCCAACACATTTGGCCATGAATTGTATCACTGGAAACCCGACTACCAGCATCTGCGATACGTGGTGGTTAAGAAGCATGTTTTTTAGATAATACAACACAGGCTCAACGCCATAAAGGTCCGGTCCTTGGGAAGAGAACACGTTGTATCGAATGATGTTCCAGGCTGCCACTGTAAACGTGCCGAAGTAGGCGCTGTCAACGACGACGATTGGAATTCCAAACACGGCACCGAAGAACAGAGAGTTTTTGATAAAATGCACCATCTGTTTCTTCTTGAACAGTAGCTCCAGCACGAACGGCACGCTCACGATCACAGCGAAGGGCCAACCTGCAAATGCAAACGGATGAGTCATGGACCGAACGGATTGTGTGCCGATCGCTTTACGAACCGATCAATCCAGAGAGAGCTGTGACGGCGATCGCTGTACGCGTATCGTCGCTTAACCAAGCACCCAACATGATGAGACGAACCGATCAATCCAGAGAGAGCTGTGACGGCGATCGCTGTACGCGTATCGTCGCTTAACCAAGCACCCAACATGATGAGGGTTGCATACATGGCAAAACTGCTTGGCAACAGGGCCGAACTCGATACATACATTCCAGCATTAACGAGCTGCAGGAACAACCAAATCTTGCTGACGCCGCCTCCGCACTTGCGCTTCATCACTCTGGAAAAGCAAAGAACGATCAGAATTAGCGCTGCGAACGCCATTTTGATGGCTTCCTCTGCGGTAGGTGACATACTTGTATAGGCGATACTCGAGCAGTGCGCAAGTTATGGCCAGCAGGCAGCGCACGAAGTAGAAAATCACGACGCCATTATCGACCACCAGCATGAGCAGCTTCGCCGGAAGACCGTGCAGCCAGAGGTAGGTGTAAGAGCGCAGGGCAAACTGCGGACTGTACTCCCATGTTTGAAATCCTCTGCCCTTCAGCAGGTAGTGCAGTGGCTCCCAGTAGTTGTACGTTTCGTCGCAGTCGGAAATGATCATCCACAGCGCGGACTGCAGACGAACCACCACCAGCGTGAACAGGACGGCCGCATTGCTTTTCAGCGCCGACATGTTAGCATCGTCTCCTGCAATATATGCACCAACACAGCGCGTGAATTACGCTCTTAAAACACACTGACACCGTCGGTCGAACCGATTATCTGCTGCGCGGCGGCCTGTTGCTTTTTCGTTTGCCAACCGCATCACAATCGTGTGTTCAATTTGTTGTCAGTCTGGCGGACTGACATCGAGCGGTGGTTTGAAAATCACTAGATCACATTCTGAAAAATCTGCTTACCGTGGCCTTCCAGGATTGTATTTGCGTCTGATCGTTGTGAGTTCTTAACTGCTTCTGGCGTTATTTTCCGACTATACGTTCGCAGCATCCTCTCCTCAGCTCAGCGTTTGAATTGTCATCCAAGCAACCTTTCGCGGCGTGCAATTTGACACCATTCTCAGAGAGTCGCAGAAATGCATTGTGGGTGCACTGCGGGAGCGTTGTGGGTATGGAAAGAGCTAGTTCTGTTTCGGAAGCAAATGCAACAATTTAACAGGATCGAATTAACGAGGAACGTCGTTTGTTACGTTTTTGCATATCTATTTGTACTAAATCAGTTCAATCACAACCACGTATACCATTTATTCAATTTCCAACATGTTGCTTTACCGTACTGTATTATTTTTGTTAAATGCAAAACAATACATTGGCGATACGGTTTTTCAAAGCATGTAACGCCAAGAAAACAAAAATTTTACTTTTTCGCTCAAAATCATCGAACATTTTCGGGTTTTCAAACAACTTCCTTCTTCCATTCCCGGTTGTTTTGACAGTTCTTTATGGTATGGCCGCAAGGTTAGTTCAAACATTCTTCATCTTGTTGCCGAATGTGACATTTGTCAGTAGCTTACTGGGGTATTTTTCACAATTATACACTATTATTCTACTAAAAAAATATTCTCCACATGATAAAGAATTATGAAACACAAGTAAAACAGCTTTCTAGGTACTTTTACTACAAAAAAGCTGCTGTCACACATCCACACCGCGGTCAATGCTTGTCATCGCGCAGACAGTGAGCTAACCGCTTCGTCCGCACGCACTCTCTCTCGCACGGACGTGTGCACGCCGAGCCCTGTGCCTACTGCTCCGTGTGTTTGTTTTGGTTTTGCTATCGTGAGGGATGGATCGTGATGGGTAGCTAGCTAGTCAGAGGAAAGCAAAATCGGCCTGTGTGTCCGCTGTTCAGTGTTTATTTGAAACACCATTTTCATCACCTTACTCCATCGGCAACGTGCACAGCGGCCTGTCTCGGAGTGGAGAATTTGCCAGAACCGACCTCCCTTTGCGCAGCGTTTTTCGCCTATTCCGGGTGTGTGCGCTGTGTCTGTTGCTACGATTTTGTGCGTGTGTGAAGCTGTGTGTGTGTGTCTGTGCGCGCGCGTGCTTACACTCCCGTACCGGTTGGATGTCGCCAGAGTTGCACCCGTTTCCCTGCAAAAGCGGAAGCAGCTGAACACCACCCATCCAGCAGCAACAGGAGCAGCAATCTTTTCCCAGCCGCCTATCGCGACCTCTGTAGCAGCGCGGCAGCAGCACCATCGGACGCTTACATGTGTGCGTACGTGCGTTGATAAAGTGACGGCTGCAACCGAACCGCTTCCTGCGCGATCTTCTCTTCTTCCGGGCAAGCTGTCCGAACCCCATTTCACCGACACCGACGGGCTGTTCTCGATCATCGTCGGTGCGCAATCGACGGTTCCGAGGCCGCCAGCAGTCTACCCAGTATAGTGGAGCACCACCAGTCCGTCCGTGTCCCGGCACGCTTCCATCGCCGATTCCGTGCAGCTGCGGAACAGTGCCACCGACGACATCCGGCACCGAGAAGGCAGCGGCAGCAGCAGCACCATGGTTGAACGAATCGTCGAGGAAAGTTGCGACGTGAATTCCGGTAAGTTGTAGTTTTTCTTTCTTTTTTTTTGCTCGGTGGAGAGAACGTCTACGTGACTGTCAGCCGTCGAAAGGCGTGCTGCGCAGTACGGCAAGCGACCGACGACCGGCATCTTCGTTTCTATAGAACCCCGGAACCCGCGGGGCCCGCGATAGGGGGTATCATCCGAAAGAAAAACGCATTTTTCTCTGCCGATTGCTTCCTTTTTTCTGCTAGTTACATACAACGACCGCGATGATGACGAGAGAGATCACAAACACCAGAGACCACACGCACTATTTGGCTGTGGTAGCGAAGCAAAAAAAAAAACCATATTCAAGTTGCACGCACACCAGCGCACAGCAGAGATACGCGGCCGCCGTTTTCTTCGCTGCCGCCGTCGTTCCGTCGCATAGAGCGGAAAGAACATGTTTTTTTACGACTCAGTGTGCTGCGGCGACGATGACGACGGTTGTTCCTCCCCCTCGGAGTCGATCGGGAGACCACTTGATTTGTATTCGACTTTCGAACGACATTCTGGAATATATTTCCATCATTGCGGCCCGGGCGGGGTGGCTGCGATGTGCTGCTAGCAGGAGCCGGCTTTGCATGCCAAATCCGAGCAAAATAACAAATTGGTCTGTACCGACTCCGGTACACGCATCGTGTGGAACGGCAGTGTAGGAACGGCCACATAACGTCTTCGACCTGGAGCGGGAGGCTGTGTGTGCGATAATGTTGGGGGCAGGCGCTGTTTGAAGAAACTGTCAACACTTTTGCGAATGTTGTCAACAAATGGAATAATGGAGATGTTTTTTGTTGCTCTCTCTTCCCCCCTTTTCTCGCTGCAACTTGTTGCAAGGTGCAGCTAGATGCATTTTCTCGTTTCGGCACCCTGCGTGTTGCTCCCCTCCCTCTGTATACCGTAAAGGATGTGACGTGTGTGTGTGTGTGCGTCCGATGGTTGTTGTGCTGGAGAAGAGAATCCTTTACTTTTGTGAAGCACAAGCAAGCCTCCCGGTTTCATGAATCGTCGCCTACAAAGGAGGCTGCGGAGGGGGGTGTTGTGCCGCCCCAGCTCCTCGGTTGCCATGTTTTTAGACCCGCTTGCCCGCGTGCACATCCCTTGCCGTTCCACGGCAAAAGGGCCTCGAAAGGGACATGTTTTGGGACGATGAAACGAAAAAAAACGGCTCCGAAAACCGTTGACCAGAATTGCGTTTCGGTGCGCACGTATGCACCTTTTTCCTTTTTTTTTGCTTCCTTCGCCCTTTTCATAGTGTGGCCTGTTTTTCTCGTCCGGTCCTCTTTTCGCTTTCCATTTGCTGTCTCGCTCGGCCCGTTCCGTTCATCCTCTCCCCTTGGCACGCTCGCTCACACTCTTTGTCCGTGGCGATGTGTCAGTGCACGCACACACACACCCATACAGCGCGAACCATCCATCTGCCACAGTGTGTTGGAAGTGTGTGTGTGTGTGTGTGTAGTACGGGTGCGTGTACAGGCTGCCCGTTCAACGTCAACAGCCGTTGCGGTGTGTACGTGTGTACGATCGCGAGATATACACGCACACCGTTGCAAATCGACACAGCAGCTGCGCTCACGTAGCACCCGTCCCGTCGTACCCCTTCTTCTTCCGCTCGCGTCCAGGGTTGATGTTTTTGTGATGAAGAAGAATGTTGAACGGAATAGAAAGGAAGATGCGGCGGGTTTGTGGGTCTGAATGGCTGAAGGGAGGGAGAGAGGAGAAGGGTCGCTCACACCCCGTCGTGGGGGGAAGATATGGTGCGATCCGGTGAACGCGTTTTGCCGAACGTTTACAAACACACAGCAGCGCCGCCGCGACGGTGGTTCGACGTTCGAGGCTTCGCACCGCACACACAAGCACGCATACCGCCGCAGCCGCAGTGTTTGTGTGTGTGGTCTGACCGACGACGACGGTAGTTCTTTCTCAATCGTTGCCCATCGTTAGAACCGTTCAATCGTTCCATTTCGAAGGTGATGTTAAAGTAAAAGTAAACAAGACACACGCTGTATATACAATAATCCAAACTTTATTACGCATTCGATGTTCGATGGTGCATGACGGATTTCGTATGGCATTCAACGTTCGATGTATCCATGATACCTGATCCCGGAGCACAGCCTGCTGGCGTTTTACAACTACCAGAATATTAATCCTTTGCACGTCCGGTTGTTCTACAAAAGCTGTTACTTTTGTTTTGATCATTTATCTACAGGTATGTAGTTTGGTAACGTCTGAATGTGATCGTGTTCGGCAGAAGTAGAGTCAATTAACCCTTTCCACTCATCTTTCTTTCTACGGTACCATCTTTCTACTTCTTCTTCTTCTTCGTCTGTGTGGCTATGCTCAGGTTGATCTAGTGAATCCAGCTTCCTGGTCCTTCACCAGGTAATCCATAAGATAGAGCCACGAAATTAGAGACCGGCAACTAAGGTCATTTGTCCCATCCCATCTTTCTACGGTTTCAACATTTTGGAATGATTAGCTTTTGTTTTGTTTGTCGATGATCTTCACCGCGTACTCCAGCTCGGTGTAGATGTTGATGCACGTCTGGACCGACGCGTACGCACCCTCGCCAAGCACCTCGCCAGTTAGCTTGTACAGCTCTGGGGAAAGGAAGATGATAGAGAGAGAGATGAAGGAGATAAAACAATAGTGAGCGTAATCGGTTGTGGTGGCATTGTCGATCGGTATCTAACGCGCGCGCTGTATACAATGGTGCTCAGTTGGGACCGGGTTTCGATCGGTCGATGTTACACTGTATTCGAGCCCAACTATCAGATGTTTCTAACCAGGCACCAAACATAGATTCCCTGTAAGCTCTAACTTTAGGATACTTTTACGTATTTACTTCTTCTTTGATACAACAATCTGGAAGGGGTTTGAGCCTTTAATTCTTCGAACTTTTTCAATTGAACCCGTAGCGGCCTAGTCAATCTTGTGTACGAGGGAATGATCATGAGAAAGGGTTGAACCCACAACCAGACTCTATGACCTACTCCAACATGGCTAATCAATTACCACCAAGGTATTGGAAGCTATCATAAACTTCTTGTTTGGCTTTATCAGCCATCAGGCAGTGTGAGTCTTATATGTGTCAATCATGGTATAGATTGGTCCAGCCGCCTATAACTCGTTTCGAGGCTTTCTATAGGTTTGGTTGAAAAAGTCCAACATGAAAAGAGACTCAAAAGTTAACAGTGATCCCAACCAAATAGTATTGTCTATGGAGGTTAGCTCTGAAGAAAGTTCTAGCATAGTTCCATCTAAATTCAATGAAGCAAGTTTGTAAAATCGCATTAGTTTACACTCTTCGACTTGAGCATTCACTTTCAAACATTTTGTTATTAATAAATAGCTCTAACGTCGAGCTAAAAGTGGAGAGGACCAAAAGAGCCATCCAAAGCTTTGCAAGTTCTTCATGTCTTTATTCCATAGAGCTTCCCTTGGATATCATAAAATGAGTGTACGTCCGCCTTTGCACCAACAAACAGAGAGTTCATATTGTCAAAACAAAACCAAAGTTCACGGAAACAAACAAAGCCCCGGCGGTGCGTGGAAACCCCGAACGTTCAGCCCCGACGGATTCACTCTGTTGTGGCCGATCGGTCGGTCGGTTGTGGCGCGTCTTCTATCATACAAAAAAAAAAGACGATAGGATGATAGGTGCGCACGCAACCCGGCCCATCCAACCAATCAACCAATAACTGACCGTGAGGGGTGGTTGGCCGGTTAGTAGGGCACCACGCCGCACACTAGCGCGCACCGCGACGAGATCATACCGCACACGACGGCTACTAATCCGAATAGTGGTAGTGCTGCTACCATTGCGAAAGAATTCTTCGCACTTCGCAGCGGTGGCGGCGGCGACGGCGCTAGCGACGCAGCAGCGAGCTAAGCGCACCCAAATCTGATCTTAAACGATGCGCACGCCGGAGGAGGTTCGTGCGACGAGAGAGCATGGGAGACGGTGCTGCTGCTAGTGTCCCGTGTGTGCGAGTGCGTTTAACGGTAAGAGAATCCTTTACTTTTGTGAAGCACAAGCAAGCCTCCCGGTTTCATGAATCGTCGCCTACAAAGGAGGCTGCGGAGGGGAGTGTTGTGGCGCCCCAGCTCCTCGGTTGCCATGTTTTTAAACCCGCTTGCCCGCGTGCACATCCCTTGCCGTTCCACGGCAAAAGGGCCTCGAAAGGGACATGTTTTGGGACGAAGAAACGAAAAAAAAACGGCTCCGAAAACCGTTGACCAGAATTGCGTTTCGGTGCGCACGTATGCACCTTTTTCCTTTTTTTTTTTGCTTCCTTCGCCCTTTTCATAGTGTGGCCTGTTTTTCTCGTCCGGTCCTCTTTTCGCTTTCCATTTGCTGTCTCGCTCGGCCCGTTCCGTTCATCCTCTCCCCTCGGCACGCTCGCTCACACTCTTTGTCCGTGGCGATGTGTCAGTGCACGCATACACACACCCATACAGCGCGAACCATCCATCTGCCACAGTGTGTTGGAAGTGTGTGTGTGTGTGTGTAGTACGGGTGCGTGTACAGGCTGCCCGTTCAACGTCAACAGCCGTTGCGGTGTGTACGTGTGTACGATCGCGAGATATACACGCACACCGTTGCAAATCGACACAGCAGCTGCGCTCACGTAGCACCCGTCCCGTCGTACCCCTTCTTCTTCCGCTCGCGTCCAGGGTTGATGTTTTTGTGATGAAGAAGAATGTTGAACGGAATAGAAAGGAAGATGCGGCGGGTTTGTGGGTCTGAATGGCTGAAGGGAGGGAGAGAGGAGAAGGGTCGCTCACACCCCGTCGTGGGGGGAAGATATGGTGCGATCCGGTGAACGCGTTTTGCCGAACGTTTACAAACACACAGCAGCGCCGCCGCGACGGTGGTTCGACGTTCGAGGCTTCGCACCGCACACACAAGCACGCATACCGCCGCAGCCGCAGTGTTTGTGTGTGTGGTCTGACCGACGACGACGGTGACGGCGGATCGCCAAATTTAACACGCAATAGGCGGCGCTGCCTTCCACGATGTTTCCGAAGAACCGATTAATAATTGGGATAGAAGCTTTTAAGTGTTTTTTTTTGGCCGGTTGTTTCAATTTAACATCTTTCTCTCGTATGCGCCGATGAGAATTTGCCACACACGGCTTACATAGACGTCACAGAGGGTGTGAATGTCATGCTTTTGCGTAGCGCTGGGGCCATTCTTGTGCTTGCCGAATTTGATACACACGCGAACGTTGTTTAGACCACCCCCTTCCTCCCATCAGATTGACCATGTTCGCAATCGCACACTCGAATAATCAGTGACGGATGGGTGCTAAACTGTCAACACTTTTGCGAATGTTGTCAACAAATGGAATAATGGAGATGTTTTTTGTTGCTCTCTCTTCCCCCCTTTTCTAGCTGCAACTTGTTGCAAGGTGCAGCTAGATGCATTTTCTCGTTTCGGCACCCTGCGTGTTGCTCCCCTCCCTCTGTATACCATAAAGGATGTGACGTGTGTGTGTGTGTGTGCGTCCGATGGTTGTTGTGCTGGAGAAGAGAATCCTTTACTTTTGTGAAGCACAAGCAAGCCTCCCGATCTTTATTTTCTGACAGGATGAGGTAAATAACTTCCTCAGAAATGCTCAGTTTTGAAGGGAAATTTCAACTAAAACATGCACATCCGCTGGTAAGATGTCTTCGAAGCTAGTTCCAATTCTACTCTATAAGGTGCTCGGATTGGAGTGACGATCGTCGCTCTGGCGATCTCGAGTAGCCTGAAAGCATCTTAATGATTTCTAGAAATTATAACGCACATGCAGCGCGCAACTCCGACGCAGTGCGTTCTAATTCTGCGTTCGCGTTCTGTAGAAAACTAACGCTAATGACATTGCGTGCCATCGTAATAACCATCTCGGAGGAGCAGAAGAGCGCGGCAGCATACGCAAGAAATAATCAATTATCGGTAAACAAAAAAAAATACTATTAATCTCTTTTCGTGTTTCGTTTTTTCGCTCTACACCCAACAGATCCAACACGCAAAACCGATGTCGCCCGGTACAGCAGCGAGGAGGTGTCGGGCAACGAGTCCACCGAGGCACGCATGCTATCCGAAGCCGAACGGCAGGCCGACTTCAACCGGCACAAGGAGGAGATGAAGCGCAAGCGGCGCCGAAAGAAACGCGCCAGTTCATCGATGCAGTCGTCATGTTTTCAAGGTAAGGCGGCGGCACCAGTAGCAGGGCAGGCATCGGTACACGGGAGGGGGGGCACACGCTCTCTCGATGCACCTTGCGTTCGATGCACAATTACCGTTAAACGCACTCGCACACACGGGACACTAGCAGCAGCACCGTCTCCCATGCTCTCTCGTCGCACGAACCTCCTCCGGTACAATGAGCCATCTTTATGAGATGTATAATGATCTCACAACTGTTACACGCGTCGGTTTGTCTGGAATGACACAACTTTTGGTGCGTTTTCAAAAGCGGAAGAAAGTCTTTATTTTCTGACAGGATGAGGTAAATAACTTCCTCAGAAATGCTCAGTTTTGAAGGGAAATTTCAACTAAAACATGCACTTTGTTGTTGTCGCCGGCGCAGCAGCAGCATCAGCGCAAGAAGAGACACAACGACGGACGGTGCATAAATAACTCGACCGATATATCTTCCTTGTTGATCTTACGGTGCAAAGGATCTTCGCTCTGGCGCGCGAATGATGTCGTGGGGTGGAACGGGGGGAAAGGAAGTCGGATGGGGGACACAACTCTACTCAACTCGCCGGTATGAGGAAATTTCCTCATAATCATCGACGATGTCTGTGGTGTTTTTGTTCCCTTTTGTCGGTGTTGTTTCATCATCATTCTTCCTTTTATTGATTATTTTTGTTCTCCTTCTTGTTTGTAGTGTTACGTCGTGCGAGAGTTTGATGAGTAATCGTATCCGGAAAAGGAAACGTGGCCATAACGTATAGCGTAGGAGGAGACTTGCACTTGCTCGCGCGAGCGTGGTGTGTATTGGTGAAACACTGAATTATCTGGTTGACATCACAGAACCGAACGATCACCACCACGTTGCGGATAGGATTATTCGATGTGTCTATTCAGCTCAAACGCAAGTTTCTCTCGAACGCTGACTTGGAAAAAAAATCGTCCAAAATGTTCCCTTTTGTATGTTCACCACATGCAGCTTTGTGACTGTTGTGCACGTTGCGTTAGGGATTGACTCAAGTTCTAATTGGGAACACACTTGAAAGGCGTGCATTATCTTTGGTGCTGTGTCAGCGAACACAGCAGCTAGTAGAAGACGTTGACTCCATCCAAAAGCCGCCTGCTGTGCCCTCATAGCTTTGAAAGAACAAAGAGAAAGTCAATACACAATGAGCCATCTTTATGAGATGTATAATGATCTCACAACTGTTACACGCGTCGGTTTGTCTGGAATGACACAACTTTTGGTGCGTTTTCAAAAGCGGAAGAAAGTCTTTATTTTCTGACAGGATGAGGTAAATAACTTCCTCAGAAATGCTCAGTTTTGAAGGGAAATTTCAACTAAAACATGCACATCCGCTGGTAAGATGTCTTCGAAGCTAGTTCCAATTCTACTCTATAAGGTGCTCGGATTGGAGTGACGATTCGAACGAACGGTGTGTCCGAAAGAGAACGCGCGGGCGCGGGTCGTTGTACGTTTTGGGGTGTAGTAGAGCCCGGAGAGATGGGGCCGCGCGCGACCCCCAGGTCCGTGCGATAAGGGAGGAAAATATTTCAAGCAGCATATACACACTCACATACATTTCCTACGCGTATGAGTGCGCGATCACAGAAATGACGTCTCGCGTATCGTCGGAGATCAACACTCCGCCCCCATCCTCTAGCAGGAAAGGATTCCCGAGGGGGGTGCCGCGCTGCGCCGCGAGGGCGGTTGTTGATGTGGCCAAATATATTTGTAGCACGTTTTTGTTGTTGTCGCCGGCGCAGCAGCAGCATCAGCGCAAGAAGAGACACAACGACGGACGGTGCATAAATAACTCGACCGATATATCTTCCTTGTTGATCTTACGGTGCAAAGGATCTTCGCTCTGGCGCGCGAATGATGTCGTGGGGTGGAACGGGGGGAAAGGAAGTCGGATGGGGGACACAACTCTACTCAACTCGCCGGTATGAGGAAATTTCCTCATAATCATCGACGATGTCTGTGGTGTTTTTGTTCCCTTTTGTCGGTGTTGTTTCATCATCATTCTTCCTTTTATTGATTATTTTTGTTCTCCTTCTTGTTTGTAGTGTTACGTCGTGCGAGAGTTTGATGAGTAATCGTATCCGGAAAAGGAAACGTGGCCATAACGTATAGCGTAGGAGGAGACTTGCACTTGCTCGCGCGAGCGTGGTGTGTATTGGTGAAACACTGAATTATCTGGTTGACATCACAGAACCGAACGATCACCACCACGTTGCGCTTTTTTGTAGGAATGTTCTGCCAAATTTAGTTGTTTATATTATATTATGCGAATTTTGGCAACATCTTGAAGTTCATTGCGTTCGAAAATAAAACGATAAATAAATTGTTGGCGTTGAAATGAAGGGGCAATGCACTAAATACAAGCGTATCGAGTGCAACGCCTTAGAATAGTAGTGGCTCAGAGGAGACAGCAGCAGCCGAGTGCAAAAGGGTTAAAAAATATCCCGCTCCATACGCAGCTTTTTCTCCGTTATCATCCGGTACCTTACACCAGCAGATAACATGTGCATGTTTCGTCCCAAGAGAGGCGCTTTTGCTGGCTTACAACTTACAGTTTTCCAAACAAATTGATTCAGCACGGTTTGATGTACGCTGCAATAACACTGCGGCAAAGCAATTACTTTGTAATGCCAGTTGCAACTGCAGGCAGCTCGGGAGGAGACATCTCTTCCCGGTCCCGACGAGAGGTGAATATGTAGAAAAGTAGGCGAAGAATCACCATCGCAACAAGTCTTCCAATCGGCTGCCAGCGAAAAGCACGTTGTATTTCCCACAATCGGACCGCGTATGACGACGACCTTCGAACGAACGGTGTGTCCGAAAGAGAACGCGCGGGCGCGGGTCGTTGTACGTTTTGGGGTGTAGTAGAGCCCGGAGAGATGGGGCCGCGCGCGACCCCCAGGTCCGTGCGATAAGGGAGGAAAATATTTCAAGCAACACGCTGTATATACAATAATCCAAACTTTATTACGCATTCGATGTTCGATGGTGCATGACGGATTTCGTATGGCATTCAATGTTCGATGTATCCATAATACATGATCCCGGAGCACAGCCTGCTGGCGTTTTAGAACTACCAGAACATTAATCCTTTGCACGTCCGGTTGTTCTACTTTTGCTTTGATCATCTACAGGTATGTAGTTTGGTAACGTCTGAATGTGATCGTGCTCGGTAGAAATAGAGTCAATTAACCCTTTCCACTCATCTTTCTTTCTACGGTACCATCTTTCTACTTCTTCTTCTTCTTCTTCGTCTGTGTGGCTATGCTCAGGTTGATCTGGTGAATCCAGCTTCCTGGGCCTTCACCAGGTAATCCATAAGATAGAGCCACGAAATTAGAGACCGGCAACTAAGGTCATTTGTCCCATCCCATATTTCTACGGTTTCAACATTTTGGAATGATTAGCTTTTGTTTTGACAATTATAAACAACTAGCTCTAGCGAGCGGCCTAGAGGTGTATCGACATAATAGTTTATATCGTGTTTTTTATTAGGGTCTTTTGACACACTTGGAACAGGAACAGGACGAGGAACAGAGGACTATTGGAGGATCCTTTTTTGTAGGAATGTTCTGCCAAATTTAGTTGTTTATATTATATTATGCGAATTTTGGCAACATCTTGAAGTTCATTGCGTTCGAAAATAAAACGATAAATAAATTGTTGGCGTTGAAATGAAGGGGCAATGCACTAAATACAAGCGTATCGAGTGCAACGCCTTAGAATAGTAGTGGCTCAGAGGAGACAGCAGCAGCCGAGTGCAAAAGGGTTAAAAAATATCCCGCTCCATACGCAGCTTTTTCTCCGTTATCATCCGGTACCTTACACCAGCAGATAACATGTGCATGTTTCGTCCCAAGAGAGGCGCTTTTGCTGGCTTACAACTTACAGTTTTCCAAACAAATTGATTCAGCACGGTTTGATGTACGCTGCAATAACACTGCGGCAAAGCAATTACTTTGTAATGCCAGTTGCAACTGCAGGCAGCTCGGGAGGAGACATCTCTTCCCGGTCCCGACGAGAGGTGAATATGTAGAAAAGTAGGCGAAGAATCACCATCGCAACAAGTCTTCCAATCGGCTGCCAGCGAAAAGCACGTTGTATTTCCCACAATCGGACCGCGTATGACGACGACCTTCGAACGAACGGTGTGTCCGAAAGAGAACGCGCGGGCGCGGGTCGTTGTACGTTTTGGGGTCCGGTACTCCGATGTTTGTTGTTTTTCTGCACGAATTACGACTCCCTCTCTGCCCCTACGCGCGTCTGTGTGTGTGTGTGTGTGTTTGTGTGCCACCCCGAAAAATGCCGGACCGGTTCCCGGCGGCTCTCCCCTTTTGGCACGCTGGTGATTGACAATTGGCGATTTATTACATTTAAAGTGAAGGTTTTGTCTAGGTTTGCATTTGCCTTGTTTGTTACTTTTCTTCTAATCGGCTAGTTATGGGGTAGTTTCAAGGGACACCCGGGTCGAGTGGTAACTTGAAACACCCAGCAGGGACTCTATCTCAGATCAGTTTGCAACGCCGAGTTCATTAGATGATAATGTGCGTGCGATTGCCCATACGCCCATGTCTACCACGTAGAGTGACATGAAATACGTACCGGCGTTTTCATGGGCTGATAGGTAGGCTGTGCTCTGGGAACAGTATCGTGATACATCGTGCGTGTGGTGTAGTTTGTACATAGTTCTTTCTCAATCGTTGCCCATCGTTAGAACCGTTCAATCGTTCCATTTCGAAGGTGATGTTAAAGTAAAAGTAAACAAGACACACGCTGTATATACAATAATCCAAACTTTATTACGCATTCGATGTTCGATGGTGCATGACGGATTTCGTATGGCATTCAATGGGGCACACGCTCTCTCGATGCACCTTGCGTTCGATGCACAATTACCGTTAAACGCACTCGCACACACGGGACACTAGCAGCAGCACCGTCTCCCATGCTCTCTCGTCGCACGAACCTCCTCCGGTGTGCGCATCGTTTAAGATCAGATTTGGGTGCGCTTAGCTCTCTGCTGCGTCGCTAGCGCCGTCGCCGCCGCCACCGCTGCGAAGTGCGAAGAATTCTTTCGCAATGGTAGCAGCACTACCACTATTCGGATTAGTAGCCGTCGTGTGCGGTATGATCTCGTCGCGGTGCGCGCTAGTGTGCGGCGTGGTGCCCTACTAACCGGCCAACCACCCCTCACGGTCAGTTATTGGTTGATTGGTTGGATGGGCCGGGTTGCGTGCGCACCTATCATCCTATCGTTTTTTTTCGTATGATAGAAGACGCGCCACAACCGACCGACCGATCGGCCACAACAGAGTGAATCCGTCGGGGCTGAACGTTCGGGGTTTCCACGCACCGCCGGGGCTTTGTTTGTTTCCGTGAACTTTGGTTTTGTTTTGACAATATGAACTCTCTGTTTGTTGGTGCAAAGGCGGACGTACACTCAATTTGTGATATCCAAGGGAAGCTCTATGAAATAAGGACATGAAGAACTTGCAAAGCTTTGGATGGCTTTGTTGGTCCTCTCCACTTTTAGCTCGACGTTAGACCTTATTAATAACAAAATGCTTGAAAGTGAATGCTCAAGTCAAAGAGTGTAAACTAAGGGGCTGCTCTAGAATAAGTCTGATGAGACAAACGACAAGAACAAACGTATGACGCTGTATGGAGGTGCTCTAGGAAAGTCTGTCAAACATCGACGAACTTTTGTCGTCATACAAATCTGGTTGTATTTGTCGGTGACACATCTTGGCGCTATCAATCTTGGTAAAAAATATGCATGTGACACACCTTTCAAGTTGAACCTTGGTTGCGAAAATTTTCTGATGATGGATTTTGGATACAATCGTTGTAAAAATGTATGAATTTTGCTGTAGATTTCCACAAAATAATTTTGTATAAACATTAAAAGCCTGCATACTACGGTAAATCTCTATTAAACCGTTTTTTTTGTTACCGCTGGGTGTAACCGCGACCTAATTTTGTTTGACAGCTTGTCGGACGACAATTTGTTGGCCGACAAATGCTAGATCACTCGTAAAACTTGTCGTTGTCGTTTGTTTCATGAAACTTATTCTAGAGCAGCCCCTAATGCGATTTTACAAACATGCTTTATTAAATTTAGATGGAACTATGCTAGAACTTTCTTCAGAGCTAACCTCCATGGACAATACTATTTGGTTGGGATCACTCTTAACTTTTGAGTCTCTTTTCATGTTGGACTTTTTTTCAACCAAACCTATAGAAAGCCACGAAACGAGTTATAGGCGGCTGGACTAATCAATACCATGAGTGACACATATAAAACTCACACTGCATGATGGCTGATAAAGCCAAACAAGAAGTTTATGATAGCTTCCAATACCTTGGTGGTAATTGATTAGCCATGTTGGAGTAGGTCATAGAGTCTGGTTGTGGGTTCAACCCTTTCTCATGATCATTCCCTCGTACACAAGATTGACTAGGTCGCTACGGGTTCAATTGAAAAAGTTCGAAGAATTACAGGCTCAAACCCCTTCCAGATTGTTGTATCAAAGAAGAAGTAAATACGTAAAAGTATCCTAAAGTTTTAGTAAAGGCTTACAGGGAATCTATGTTTGGTGCCTGGTTAGAAACATCTGATAGTTGGGCTCGAATACAGTGTAACATCGACCGATCGAAACCCGGTCCCAACTGAGCACCATTGTATACAGCGCGCGCGTTAGATACCGATCGACAATGCCACCACAATCGATTACGCTCACTATTGTTTTATCTCCTTCGTCTCTCTTTCTATCATCTTCTTTTCCCCAGAGCTGTACAAGCTAACTGGCGAGGTGCTCGGCGAGGGTGCGTACGCGTCGGTCCAGACGTGCATCAACATCTACACCGAGCTGGAGTACGCGGTGAAGATCATCGACAAAAGTTTTGGGATGGTAACAGCGTGTTTATTGTTGGAGTATCTTATGATACGAAATACTAGTTATTCAATAGAAAAAGCAGAAGTTATTCTTTTAAATATGTTCACTACCATACTTTTCTTCCTTTCAATCGGTTTTCATAGGCAAGATATTAAGGTTGAAAATTGAAATGTATAAACTCCTCACTTTGTCATTGCAAACGAAGCGTCATTTTGACGTAATTTCGAAGAGACCGATTTCCAAACGTCGTCTCTTTATTTGTGCAGTTAATGTTCATTCGCTTTCGATATTGTTTTTCGCACTTCTTCTTGAGGTGGTTGTTGGTGTAGTTTTAGCACAATATAATAAAACAACAACTCAGCGAGGAAGCTACAACAGCAGATCAGGCAGATAAATAAACGAGTTGGCACGTTTGTCTCTTGTGTTGACATTTGTTTCTGTTTGGCGTATGTATCGCGCGCTTCATACTGGTCCTGAAAAAGCTAAGCAAAGATTCGTGCATCTTGAGTATTTGATATTATACTTTGTATATGCCCGGGCAGTGGATGAAAAGGTGCGATGTACGGGGTGTGCTCTCGAGCAGACTTCTAGATGGGAGCGAGAGTGACAAAGGGAACGGGTGTGCGGTTTGTTGAGCCGTTGTTTGTTTTAGGTTTGTTTAAAACCTTCGTTAGGTGTGCGATTTATTTACTTCTTTGCCACCTCACGGTTTGGTCGTATCGTGAGGGGCAATAACGAGCCCAC
>KZ067907.1:0-32798 GCA_002091845.1 Anopheles cracens
GAGCGTCTTGCCGAGGTTCTCCGACACGACGTTGATGTGGAACTGCAGCTTCTTGTCGATGCCCTCCGTGATCGAGCGCAGCTGGCCGAGCTCCTTCGTGATGTGGCCCATCACCTCCGAGTGCATGGCTTTCGTGATCTCCGCCACGTTCATGCTGACCGTCTTCCGCTCGCTGGCCTCCGCGTTGATGTCGTCCACCGGCAGGAAGTTGCTGTCGATCTGGCTCTTCAGCCCGTTCAGCTTGCTGTCGATATCGCTCACCTTCTGGTCCAGCGAGACCAGCCGGCTGTCGAGCGAGTTGGTCGACTTGGCCATGCGCAGACTGTTCGGCCGGTCCGGCCCGTCGTCCACGACGGTCAGCTTGCTGTCGAGCGTGCGCAGCTTCGAGATGACGGAGTCGGTCTTGAGGATGTTGTCCGCCACCTTGCTGTCGAGCGACTCCACCCGGCGCATCAGATGCTCGACCGCCTTGTCGAGGTTGTCTATCCGCTGCAGCTTGCCCTCGAGTGTTGACACGACGACCTCGAACACATTCAGTAGCTGTTGCTCTCTGTCGGAGGGGAGAACCAAAAATGAAACATAAATAATGATGCACATTGAATTGCGCGATAAGCTCTTCCGGCGGGTGAAGTGCGTATTTATGTAACGCGAACAGGTCACAATTTAATTTTCGTTTAATGTACATTGTAGCTTCCATTTGCCGCCGATGTCAGAGGACTTGTCGCTTCATTGCTTACTTAATTCGATTTCTCTCTCACTCGCTCGCCCTCTCCCCCTCTCTCTTTCATTCCTCTCATGCGTCACGAGCGAAGACGATTAATAATGTGGCAAAAATTTGGAAGGAAGCGCTCAAATGAGAGTCTCAAACGTCTCGAGTGTCCTAGTTCAGGTTGTTCTGCTTCAAAATCCTGCTGACGGTGCCAGATGGCACTCTGCAATATCACGCAAAGGTGTCGTTGCAAATTAGAAGGGAAATATAGCTTTTAATTACCACTAACGAGCTTTTCTTCATAAATCATCTTCAACCTGCAAGTTGAATTTTGCAATCTCAACGAAAAAATAAAAAAATGTGACAGCAAATGAAAAAGGCACACCAGCCGATCACACTTCCATTTAAAGACTCCCGTATCTCCCGGGACGGGCGCTGCTCGCTGGCAGTATGTGTTGGCACAGAGGTGTGAGATTAGGTGGACAATTGAAAAAACAAACAAACGCCATCCATAAAGGGGAAGCGGCAGCTGGTGTAACCAGTAGGCAGTGGTGGCACTTGCCGTTCATTACGGACCATGATCGGCGACTCCTGAGTGACAGCTGAATCCCCAAGAGCGCGCTCGGCCGCTGCTCTAGTTCGTGTGTTCCGGCGTGACCGGGACCGGGGAAGGGTCCGGTGTCACGAACTGCATCCGCCGCCGTTATGGCGTGAAAGGATCAACAATAGCCCTCTGGTCCGGTGGCGGTTCAGAAGTTTTGTGAACTGTCCATTCAAAACAACGACAAAAAGCCGGCGCGGGTCGCATTTGGGTTCGCCAAAGACCGCGAGGTTATGCGATCAATCAAAAATCAATTGTTCGCAAATATGGCCGCGCGAGTGTCCGCCGCCAAATGGGAGCTCATAACGACATAAAGAGACGGCAAATCGATCGGCTTTGTCGTCCCATCATCGCGTCACGATCTTCTTCATCGTTAGGGTCGAGTAGTAGGCTGCGAATCCGTTCAAATCTGACAGCTCATGCGTCACGAGCGAAGACGATTAATAATGTGGCAAAAATTTGGAAGGAAGCGCTCAAATGAGAGTCTCAAACGTCTCGAGTGTCCTAGTTCAGGTTGTTCTGCTTCAAAATCCTGCTGACGGTGCCAGATGGCACTCTGCAATATCACGCAAAGGTGTCGTTGCAAATTAGAAGGGAAATATAGCTTTTAATTACCACTAACGAGCTTTTCTTCATAAATCATCTTCAACCTGCAAGTTGAATTTTGCAATCTCAACGAAAAAATAAAAAAATGTGACAGCAAATGAAAAAGGCACACCAGCCGATCACACTTCCATTTAAAGACTCCCGTATCTCCCGGGACGGGCGCTGCTCGCTGGCAGTATGTGTTGGCACAGAGGTGTGAGATTAGGTGGACAATTGAAAAAACAAACAAACGCCATCCATAAAGGGGAAGCGGCAGCTGGTGTAACCAGTAGGCAGTGGTGGCACTTGCCGTTCATTACGGACCATGATCGGCGACTCCTGAGTGACAGCTGAATCCCCAAGAGCGCGCTCGGCCGCTGCTCTAGTTCGTGTGTTCCGGCGTGACCGGGACCGGGGAAGGGTCCGGTGTCACGAACTGCATCCGCCGCCGTTATGGCGTGAAAGGATCAACAATAGCCCTCTGGTCCGGTGGCGGTTCAGAAGTTTTGTGAACTGTCCATTCAAAACAACGACAAAAAGCCGGCGCGGGTCGCATTTGGGTTCGCCAAAGACCGCGAGGTTATGCGATCAATCAAAAATCAATTGTTCGCAAATATGGCCGCGCGAGTGTCCGCCGCCAAATGGGAGCTCATAACGACATAAAGAGACGGCAAATCGATCGGCTTTGTCGTCCCATCATCGCGTCACGATCTTCTTCATCGTTAGGGTCGAGTAGTAGGCTGCGAATCCGTTCAAATCTGACAGCTCATGCGTCACGAGCGAAGACGATTAATAATGTGGCAAAAATTTGGAAGGAAGCGCTCAAATGAGAGTCTCAAACGTCTCGAGTGTCCTAGTTCAGGTTGTTCTGCTTCAAAATCCTGCTGACGGTGCCAGATGGCACTCTGCAATATCACGCAAAGGTGTCGTTGCAAATTAGAAGGGAAATATAGCTTTTAATTACCACTAACGAGCTTTTCTTCATAAATCATCTTCAACCTGCAAGTTGAATTTTGCAATCTCAACGAAAAAATAAAAAAATGTGACAGCAAATGAAAAAGGCACACCAGCCGATCACACTTCCATTTAAAGACTCCCGTATCTCCCGGGACGGGCGCTGCTCGCTGGCAGTATGTGTTGGCACAGAGGTGTGAGATTAGGTGGACAATTGAAAAAACAAACAAACGCCATCCATAAAGGGGAAGCGGCAGCTGGTGTAACCAGTAGGCAGTGGTGGCACTTGCCGTTCATTACGGACCATGATCGGCGACTCCTGAGTGACAGCTGAATCCCCAAGAGCGCGCTCGGCCGCTGCTCTAGTTCGTGTGTTCCGGCGTGACCGGGACCGGGGAAGGGTCCGGTGTCACGAACTGCATCCGCCGCCGTTATGGCGTGAAAGGATCAACAATAGCCCTCTGGTCCGGTGGCGGTTCAGAAGTTTTGTGAACTGTCCATTCAAAACAACGACAAAAAGCCGGCGCGGGTCGCATTTGGGTTCGCCAAAGACCGCGAGGTTATGCGATCAATCAAAAATCAATTGTTCGCAAATATGGCCGCGCGAGTGTCCGCCGCCAAATGGGAGCTCATAACGACATAAAGAGACGGCAAATCGATCGGCTTTGTCGTCCCATCATCGCGTCACGATCTTCTTCATCGTTAGGGTCGAGTAGTAGGCTGCGAATCCGTTCAAATCTGACAGCTCATGCGTCACGAGCGAAGACGATTAATAATGTGGCAAAAATTTGGAAGGAAGCGCTCAAATGAGAGTCTCAAACGTCTCGAGTGTCCTAGTTCAGGTTGTTCTGCTTCAAAATCCTGCTGACGGTGCCAGATGGCACTCTGCAATATCACGCAAAGGTGTCGTTGCAAATTAGAAGGGAAATATAGCTTTTAATTACCACTAACGAGCTTTTCTTCATAAATCATCTTCAACCTGCAAGTTGAATTTTGCAATCTCAACGAAAAAATAAAAAAATGTGACAGCAAATGAAAAAGGCACACCAGCCGATCACACTTCCATTTAAAGACTCCCGTATCTCCCGGGACGGGCGCTGCTCGCTGGCAGTATGTGTTGGCACAGAGGTGTGAGATTAGGTGGACAATTGAAAAAACAAACAAACGCCATCCATAAAGGGGAAGCGGCAGCTGGTGTAACCAGTAGGCAGTGGTGGCACTTGCCGTTCATTACGGACCATGATCGGCGACTCCTGAGTGACAGCTGAATCCCCAAGAGCGCGCTCGGCCGCTGCTCTAGTTCGTGTGTTCCGGCGTGACCGGGACCGGGGAAGGGTCCGGTGTCACGAACTGCATCCGCCGCCGTTATGGCGTGAAAGGATCAACAATAGCCCTCTGGTCCGGTGGCGGTTCAGAAGTTTTGTGAACTGTCCATTCAAAACAACGACAAAAAGCCGGCGCGGGTCGCATTTGGGTTCGCCAAAGACCGCGAGGTTATGCGATCAATCAAAAATCAATTGTTCGCAAATATGGCCGCGCGAGTGTCCGCCGCCAAATGGGAGCTCATTCTGGTCGAATCTATCAATCACAAATCGGGCTCCGCACGTTGGGACGTTCGGAGTCTCGCGGGTTGGGGATTTGGCCACATCGGGTGCACTATTTCGGCGGCCAATCGTGAGACCAGGGCGCGAACTAGGGCAGTCGGGTGTACCAACTCGGAACGCCCCTACATCTGGTGCACCTTAGAACCGCGTCGGCTCCCACAAGCTGCCCGCTTCGGAAAGGTCACCCAAGATTGTCCAAACAAACGGGCGATCCACTTAGAACCAAATGAATTGTTCCCCATGCGGTTGGCCGCCGGTGCTGCCCTTTTTATCCGTAGGCGGTATTTCCCCGGTGGTAGCTGACACATTTCGAGTGCGCCCTCTAATTGACGCCTTCCATCTTGTCTGCTCTGCTACATGCCCGGAGATTTGCTCGCTCGCTGCACCATTCACCGCGCGCTTCAGATACTGACGGGCCCTTTTCCGATGTGACGGCAAGATCATTTCACTCCTCCTGCGAGCTACCGTTCGGGGAGCGGGGAACTCGTCCGTGACTTCGTGCGGAGCAGTAAGTCACACGGGTGGCATACTAATACGCTGGAGAACGCCGGACAAACCATTCATTGGCATGAGTTCAGTTAAAGAGCACGCGTGGCCTTAACGGAATTTTCTTGTCTTGACCGGTCGTCTAAGGCCCAGATTGAAAACACCAAACCCTACCTCGTAATGGGTCTTGATGGGTGCAAATCGTTCCAACCATTCCCGGTATTCTTCCTCAATGCGAGACAAAGCCATGCCAAATAATAACACCTCGGTTTGTTGCGCGTTCGAACGCTACGGGCACGTACGCTACCGTCGTGAGAATTTGAATAATAGACCAGAACATGATGCACGCGATCGCGCTTGATTATGTATTATTAATGAGTAAAACGGACGGCAAACATGCGCACAACGCGACGAACGACGTTGGTCCAGTTCCACCGGCAATTGGTTAACATTTGATAATGATCCACCTGAGTCCCGATCGCACACAGTGCTTCGAACTTCGATCGATCACTCAGAGCCAGCCCGGGTGAAATTGATTTCAGCGTCATGTCATGTGGCAATGTCCCCATTGCCGACCCATGCTGGGATAACGGAAGGCGGCGCTAGCATTTTGCATAATTTTCACCTTCCTAGGCCGAGCGTCCGAGCCGTGAAGCGATTTTTTGGAATCCGCGTGGGCCGGGATGCGTTCGTTAACACCTCTGGCGTATGGGTATAGGACCATACTGGAGTATTGTGGAATGTGAAGATCAAAAGTAGTATTCGGTTGTAGTGAAGAATCTCTAAGGTTAGGAAGCTCTGAATAGATTTCTTCCAATAGATATACGTTGTGGGCTAAACGGACGATTCTAACTATAATAAGTACCATGACTTTGTTACCACACTTTGTTTTTTTTTCTAGGTATCTGTAGCCCAATTGAAGAGATACGATCCTACAAAGGAACATCGTCGGTGTAGAAAATTTGTGTTTTTCAGCTGCTATATTTACAAACATATTTCAAGCTTTTTGCCTTCATAATAAACTCTTCAAACTTTTGAATCGTCTCTACATTAGTAATGCAAATGACTGTGTAGCTGCAATGTTTTGTCTGTTCCAGATGCGTTTGTAATCTCTTAATGATACCATTCGTCATCGCTGTCGGCCCATAGTCTTTCACAACATGGCCACTAATTAATGCTACTGATAAGCACCCGAAAATCGTTCACAATGCAACACGAGTCGCACGATTTACTGATACGCATTAATCAAGATAAAAACACACGCCTAACGATAATGACCATTAGATCTCTCTCAAAGTCCGGCAGCACCGTTGAACCTCCGGGCGCGCGAGATGCAATATAAAGCTGTCCGCAGTGCAAACGGGTGGGTCAATTAACACCCGAAATCGAAATGCACCGCTAATCCCTGCATAACCAGCCGTTTTAAATCAGAAAAACCAGCCTACCAAACACCGGTCGCTGTACAAGGCGAGCGGTCCAGCCTTCAGGGTTCCCTCGGACGTGCCGTTGTTCTGCTGGAGTGGCGGCAACAATTTGTCGGCGGCTTAAGTGAGCTTCCAGACGGTCCAATTAGCTGGTCATTTTTCAAACGGACACCGATACCTGCGCTCTTTGGTGCGTGATGCGAAGGGAAAGAAAGTTGCCACCGGCGGTTTCCGATGATTGAACGTAGTCCATTTGACGGGGATCTCCGTGGAGAGAGAGGGACACCGGCGCCCTTTTATTTTGTTGGTTGATGTCCGAACGTCATCCTTTTATATGCACGCGTGTTGTAAACAGTGGCCAGCAGTTTTGTTACGAAAGCGATGCATCGGGAAGCATGGGTGAACCGTGATGTGAGTGTTTGGAGTGATCTTCGATTGATAGGGAACGCGTTTTGAACACTGAAAAACCGTTTACCCAACTTACGCAATTTCCCACCGTGGTGGTAGAAATTCCCGAAACGGTTCCCTCGCACTGGACCAACAATAATCGCTTGGCGGAGAACCGTTTGGTACGGTCAGAATTATGCAAGAAAGGGAAAGGATCTGCGTCACACGGACACCTTTCGTTTTGCCTAGCCATAACCATGTCGCACGAATGTCACTCCGGCGACATTGAAGTGCTGAAATTTGCAACAAACTGACACCGCCGGACAAAAGGTGAATTCCCGGCGTCCACGGTGCACGCTCATAACGCAACGGTGCTGATGAAACACGGACCCCCCTTCCCCTTTTCTGACGCCTGCCCTCCTTCGAACCGTGGCAGATGAGCTTAATCAATTTGATGCGGCTGGCCCGCGCACCGACGACGGTGGTGGCCATGAAAGCGACGCACCAAAAGCGTCCGCATCGTCTGCTATCTCGCGCGAAGGGTCACACAAATTAGCAACATTTCTAACCTGCAACACAGTGGAAACCATTAAGCGTCGCAGGCATTCTCCAAATTCGGACAAGAGTGTCCGTAAAAATCTCAACAGCTTCGAGTTGTTCAAAAAAACCGCACACACACACACAACGCAACACTGAAGAACCTACGCAAGACAAATTGTGCATAAGAGGAAATGATTATCGCACCGTGGAATCTCAGGTGAATCGCAGGGAACTGGGACCGAAAAAAGTCCTGAACGCTTCTCCGAACCGCGCGGCTGATGGGACGTGAAGATGCCTTATACTAATTAGTGTGTGTGTGAAAAAATGAAGCAGAAGACAACCCCCCATTCTCCTCGCCGAGGTTCGAAAGTGAATGTTTTGCACACTATGGATGGCACCGTTTTCCTAAGCTTAAGATTCGTCCTGACAACGGCGATGACGATGGTGAATCCGTTGGGACCGATGACGGATCGGTTTGGTGTTTTGTTTTGATACCTCAGCTCAAGGCGAATAGTTCAATGGATTTGCGTGTATGAAGGGTTCGAAATTTGCGCGCTCCCCTCGTAATTATAAAGCTTTTATCAGGCGGCGATTTTCGCTACCGAACGGCCTTTACCGTCAATCACCGGGGATAAGAAGCGGAACGTAGTCCATTTGACGGGGATCTCCGTGGAGAGAGAGGGACACCGGCGCCCTTTTATTTTGTTGGTTGATGTCCGAACGTCATCCTTTTATATGCACGCGTGTTGTAAACAGTGGCCAGCAGTTTTGTTACGAAAGCGATGCATCGGGAAGCATGGGTGAACCGTGATGTGAGTGTTTGGAGTGATCTTCGATTGATAGGGAACGCGTTTTGAACACTGAAAAACCGTTTACCCAACTTACGCAATTTCCCACCGTGGTGGTAGAAATTCCCGAAACGGTTCCCTCGCACTGGACCAACAATAATCGCTTGGCGGAGAACCGTTTGGTACGGTCAGAATTATGCAAGAAAGGGAAAGGATCTGCGTCACACGGACACCTTTCGTTTTGCCTAGCCATAACCATGTCGCACGAATGTCACTCCGGCGACATTGAAGTGCTGAAATTTGCAACAAACTGACACCGCCGGACAAAAGGTGAATTCCCGGCGTCCACGGTGCACGCTCATAACGCAACGGTGCTGATGAAACACGGACCCCCCTTCCCCTTTTCTGACGCCTGCCCTCCTTCGAACCGTGGCAGATGAGCTTAATCAATTTGATGCGGCTGGCCCGCGCACCGACGACGGTGGTGGCCATGAAAGCGACGCACCAAAAGCGTCCGCATCGTCTGCTATCTCGCGCGAAGGGTCACACAAATTAGCAACATTTCTAACCTGCAACACAGTGGAAACCATTAAGCGTCGCAGGCATTCTCCAAATTCGGACAAGAGTGTCCGTAAAAATCTCAACAGCTTCGAGTTGTTCAAAAAAACCGCACACACACACACAACGCAACACTGAAGAACCTACGCAAGACAAATTGTGCATAAGAGGAAATGATTATCGCACCGTGGAATCTCAGGTGAATCGCAGGGAACTGGGACCGAAAAAAGTCCTGAACGCTTCTCCGAACCGCGCGGCTGATGGGACGTGAAGATGCCTTATACTAATTAGTGTGTGTGTGAAAAAATGAAGCAGAAGACAACCCCCCATTCTCCTCGCCGAGGTTCGAAAGTGAATGTTTTGCACACTATGGATGGCACCGTTTTCCTAAGCTTAAGATTCGTCCTGACAACGGCGATGACGATGGTGAATCCGTTGGGACCGATGACGGATCGGTTTGGTGTTTTGTTTTGATACCTCAGCTCAAGGCGAATAGTTCAATGGATTTGCGTGTATGAAGGGTTCGAAATTTGCGCGCTCCCCTCGTAATTATAAAGCTTTTATCAGGCGGCGATTTTCGCTACCGAACGGCCTTTACCGTCAATCACCGGGGATAAGAAGCGCCGGCAAGTGAAGGGAATGTGAGTCACATGTCGGTTCGAAACTGCCGAAAATTGCCCGAAAATCGCCTCCTCTGAGAAGTGATCCGATCCGTGGGGAGGGTTCCGCCGACCAGACACCAACTTGGAGGTGCCTCTGTCAATGTTTACCGATCCAATCCGGGGCACAGGCGTCGAAAGTGTCCGGGTAAGATCCATATCTTGCCCAACGCCTAATATGCCCGTAGGCCCGCGAGCCAACAGCGAAACGACTTAGCTTGAGTAGCGTTTTGTTTTACTCCTTCGCCGTTTCAATTATTTCGTAGACAAAATCGGAAATCTTCGAGACGCCCAAGTACTTTACCGTCCGTCCCTACAGTCTCCCCCGTTGCGGTGCGCTATGGTGCGCGTGGTGTCGCAGACTACATTTCTCAATCCCGCCCGTTGACCACACGGCGTGGACAACACCCGGAGCCGGTCCATCGTTTGGGTGACCTTCGCAGGCGGAGAAAGAGAAATGATGGATTGCTGTGCAAACAACGGATTAGTTTACGGCGAACAAAAAAGCAAAAACCAAATGAAAGGTTAATTCCAATTCCATCAGAGTTCGCGCGGTATCCGTAGGATGGACAGTGTCAGCATTTGGGCTAATGCTGCGCGACCGCTTTTGCCAGCCACACAAGGATCCTTTAGAGTTTGGTGGAAGGTTGGTGTGGTTTGTTGTTTTGGTGCGTATGCTACAATCGAGCTAATGATGGGAACTTGTCTATAAGGTCGGGATACGTCTTGTGGCACTGCGTATTGATGAAGATTCTGAATGATCTCGACAGCTTTTGGCACTGCTATGAGAGGATCATTTACGGTAAAGTGTTTGACAAACACTTGACATGTTTTATGAGCTGCTAGACCAGAAGTTGAGTCGTGTATCACATGCTTCGTCACAGGGCTCTTTTTGAAGCTGGAGCTCAATTATTCGCACAGCCTACTCCAATTGAAATCGGTGTTTAATAATAGTAGTCAACTATATAACATTCTTGAACCAGTACCATTCTTTCTTCTGCTTCGTTTCGATACCAATGCAAAATAAAGATGTCAAACTTGATGGTGACTCAAATTTATCAAAATCAAACCACTGTCAAAGTCGCAAAACTCGGTCACAAACTTGAGTGTGCAATTTTTTTTTGTGTTGCTTCTGTCACATGATTCACCGTCCTGGCTTTACAATGTGTGGAAGTTTTATTGAACGGTTGAACGCCTGAATCGAAGCAAACAGATTACAGATAGCAGTGGGCCAGCAGGCCATGCCGTGTGGTGGTATGTCGCAGGGCCACACATGGCTTAGCAGGCAAGCATCCCGAACGGTTCGTACAGCACCAGGAGCGGAGGGAACCACATCGCGGTCATTGTGAATATGATTTATGTGCCGCAGTTTTTGTTCAGGGTTCTTGATTAAAGCAGGAGTTGGCGTTCAATGAACGATTTCTCAGCTTGATATCAGCACCTCACATTAGATTCGTACAACATTGTCGTTGCAGATTGGATCGTTTTTGCTCTTTTTTGTTTGTTGGTCGAAACGTGCTACTCCCGTGCACTCCAAGTAGATAGCAGTGTCATTCATAGCTTGAATGCGATTATGGGCGTATTCGGATATTTGTCACGTGTCGCAAAAAAATGACCAGGTTTGTCGTATTTAGCGTCGCGGGCATCATATCTTATTCATGTCGTCTGACCTAGATGCCTGTTCTGTGCGTCATGCCGACTACTACAGACATTGAGGAATGTATACGACGAAGCTGAATCTTATTCCAAATTAGAGGCATGATCTTCATGTTTTTGAAAATCGGACACTCACATGTAAAGTTTGCTGCCAACAGGTGATGTGAACGTAAACTTGTGAATATACCTTCCAATATCCGGCATGATGCGGATGAAGAGGATTTGCCAGTTCATATGCGGACACACCTTTTTTTCGTGATGTTACCCCACACACGACTATTAGCGAGCGAACGAGCGCATTGTCCGTTGGAATCGTGATCGAATCTGTTGTCACCCAAGTTCAACGACCTTTCTCGCTGCGGTGCGAATTATGAGCAGTGTTTATAAAGCAAACTAGGAGGAGCTTTCATGAGATGAATAATTTTTCAATATGAAATAGCTAGCGCTAGAAAAAGTTATACAATTTTGAAGAAAAAATGACTGCGTGGTAAAATACCAATATGACCAATACCAATTATGAATGTAAAAAATCAAAACCGTAAGCTTTAAGTAAGCTACCTCATCTGCCAGCCTTTGGAAAGGTGGCTAAATCGAAGCTAAACGCAACTACCCCATCCGCACCATCGTCCCGAGTGGTTTCCAGCAGGGCGAAAGCTCAATTAGAGCCTCCACTGCCAAACCCGCTGCCGCACCGAAGAAGGTAATAAACGCGTCATGTTTCGCATCGAAAGCATCGCATGCCTATTGAAGGCTGCGAAACGAGGAAGTTGACCAGTTCCTCTTTTTCCATTTTATCCCAACCAGTTTCCCTATCCACGCAAAACGACGCTGCTCCCCCACGGGAGGAATCGAGAGAAAGATGTCACGGTTCGTGTTGCGAAATGCGCTAAACTGGCGCGAACTCGTGGCCGAGACAGCGTGGCTCGTGATGAGGCGTGAGGATGGTTTCCACGCATGCAAAGCTGCCTGGCTGCTTTATGGTTTCTTTACAGCAGATGAAGCAGATGACTAGTCATTTTCCGAAGCGTAATGCAAACAGTTAGGAGACACTTTTGCTGATAAATTAATCGATTACCATAAACATTGGAAGGGTTGCTGATTGCGCAGTGAGCAAACCAGGGGGAGCTTGTAGGGAAAAAACTCGTTAAGGCTCATCATCCCTCGTCTGCCGACTGGTTCCCTAACTGGTAAGGTAATTTTATGCCTTAGCGAAGACCTCGCAATGTCTGGCGATGGCTAGTTAGTTAGTTCATGATTGATAGAATATACATTTTTTTTCAATTTTCCACACAACACTCTGCGTATAGGGTTAACAAATAGTGCATGGAAGTTGTTGGTTGAGATCAAACGGTGTGATATTTTAGTTTTAGTCCAAGAATTATGATTTTAGAATGTTTACTTTTCTATGCGTTTCTTACCCTACACGTGGATTTCAACGGAATTGCTCACCTGAAATGAAAAGAAAGCATGTTTAGTTATTCAAATTGCATACTTGAACTAATTTGTTATACTCAAAATATTCTTTTCCTCGTTAAATACTTCCTCATTTTTAGTTGTTTCTGTTCATATATTCATATTTAATTTATTACATGTTCCATGTGCATATCAATTATTAAATGGATACCATTGGATGCAAATTCAAATCGTGCAAAAATTTTGAACATTCATTTGCGTAACAGCACACGTTGACTACCTGAGCACGAGCGCACCACTGTGCCGGCGCTAATGGCCATTGTTTTGACGCTCATTTGGCCGTTCCCTGCCCACCGTACAGAGGAAGGACCAAACGGGGAGTTCGTGAATTCGTACGTGGTTAAACTTTATAATCGCTCACCGTACATGCCCTGGGCCGTAGTGAGGTTGAACTGGACTAGATCATTCTGAGTATCGCCCTTACCACTTTTCGCCACGATTACCGGCCCTAAGTTCGTGAAAGAAACAAGTCTCAAAAATCGCCCAAACATTTGGCGGCATTAGTAGCTTGGTTGATTTAATTTCCAACATGCCTGATACCGTTATGGAAATCGCCCCAACCGTGGGCCAAACATACCCGATGACGCAATGTGGGCATGGTCACGATTAATGTGACAAACGGAATGGAAAGAATGAACGCGGTCGAAAAAGGGAGGGGGGAGAGAAAAAAAAAACATAAAATCGAAAATTGACCTAAAATAAAGCTCAAGAAATCACCCCGTGGAACAAATCCATTCGCGTCCATTTGGCCAATGCGCTGCGGAGCAGGGTGGTGCGGCCAGCTCACCGTAACTCCACCTGCGTAGGAAAAGCGGGACCGAGCAACAGCGGTCCCGATCTGAAGGGAATTCCCGCAACGCTTGTGCAAGCACCCGGGCCCTAGGGTGTCCGGTCCGTTTTGGAAGTCGCAAAAATGAAAGGGAATCGAAAGCACATTGAATGTCAACTTGAATTACGTTTCGCTGCAACCGGAAAAGCCCGCGGCAAACGTGGCGGCAGGTTACGTTCGATTGGGCTATCGGCATGCGAAATGAACAGCAAAAAAACCCTTCAATATCGGGCTGAATTTACGCGGATTGGATTAAGGGTAGTTCTTTGCGCGCCCCATGGGCCATTTTCCGCTGAGATCCTCATAATGCGGCCAAAATGAACCCCATAAACATTGATCGGCGTTAATATCCGCCCGTTAATTTGCCTAAGGCCACCGTTGGGCACGAGTATCGCGAACATTTATTATCAGGCGAGGCGTGGATTTTTTTCGCATCCCTTTGCCAATAATTTAGCACTACACATTTAGCACAATGGGAAGTTGTCGGGATAAAACAAAATCACAAATGATTTTTTTCAGTATTTTTTCATTATTTTCTTGTATTTCAATATTCATTCTTTAAATTTATTCAATACTCATTATTCATTCATTTAAATTATTTATTTTTAATGAAGTACTGTGACGAACTTATATGGCGAAATAATTAAAATATAGTTAAAACTTATTACGTTGTTATAATCTTTTTTATAGCATTAGAAAAAGCAGATTAGTTGCATCTTAATTATTTTTTAAAAACTAATTTACAGATTAATTGTCCAATTGTGTTGCGGTTTAAATTGGTGTATCACAGAACCTGGATGAAAAGGTTAAACAAAACAAAACTACACTCAGACTCAGTCCCTCAGAAACACAATTAAAAATCATTTGTACATGTATCATAACATTGCATTATGCATTTCGCATATTCACATTGCAAAACTGTCTTTATTTGATCTTACTACTTTTTTTGTATAAAATCGTTACAAATTCGCTTTATTCTCTGTATTTTACAAACTAAAAGTCTATTTTAATTAAGGAGCTGTCTATAACTGCTTTATTAATGACTAATTCTATATAATTTATGAATTATTTCATTTAACGAACATTGCTTTGTTTTGATATATCCTTCTGGCTACAAGCATTCCTCCCACGTCACTCCTCGTATTCCCATCTCTTTCCTTATGGTTTCATTAATTATGTCCCATTTTGCTTTTACATTATTACAGCTCTGTTGCTCATGTTCATTTGCATGAGTATTTAATTAGTTTTAATTTTGCCCTGAATTAAGTACCTTTGTGCTACTGTTAAGTTCTTGTTTAATACGTTCTTCCACACACGTTTCCAATTTACGTTTGTTTTTTTTGTACTTTTTGCGGAGGGTTCGATGTTTTAAGCATCTTCACTGTTCACTTTATCGCTTCCTTTCTCCCACGGTCTGTCACGGTTTGGGAATTTGCAATCATGTACAAGCAGCTTAACATTTCTTCGCGATGATCTTTCATTTCCAGTTGTTTTCTTATTATTAACAATTTCCGCCAATCGTTTAACCTCAGGGCGGTTTGAGCTTTTGAACGGTGGAAATAGTCGATTTCTCACTACGATTCGGTACGTAACACGGAATCGAACTGAACGAAAGCGAAAAAAAGTCACAATTCATTTCCATTACGCACACCTAGGATAAGATTTTTTTTCCAATTCAATCCCATTTCCGAAACGAGTGCACGAATTTTAAAATAACCTTAATCATGGCAAACATCACCGGCACTAGGGGAGGCTGTGCAACTTTCTTGCAAAAACTGATTAAAAGAAGGGCGTATTGAGTTCCGAGGTGTGAAAGCTCACCAGGAGCGAAGCGAACCGATGCCGGCCGGGTCACCGGGGTGTTAATTCAAAAAATTTGTGGGGCGAGCTGCAAAACCAGCCAGTGGGAAGGAGTAGAGCGGAGAAGGAGAAAAAAACAACCATACACACGCCCGCTTCGCACCAGAAAACCTGCACCCCGTGTGCGTGACTTTATGCATATCCACACTTCCTGCACCCGAAACGATCGATTTTACACGATCGCGAAAAACGGTGCGCTAAAGTCGCGCTTTATAACACGCTGCCGACCCATCGGCCATCGGATTACGTCGAAAATGGGAAGGAAAAAAACACACACAAACACCGCCCGGGCGTGAGCTAAAGTGAAAAAAAAATGACCCGAGAAAGTCGTTTCCATTATCGAGTTAATGCGATACGATGTTCGTTATTTGTCACTGTTATGATCGCTTTTAATTGAGTACGAATTATTGTGCCCGAACGTGCAACCCTCCGTTGTTGTCGCCGGGTTGCACAACCGGTTCACCGGGTCGGGTCGGGATGATTGAAGGGATGGTTTTTATTGCGCACGCATTGCACGGCCCCCTGTGACATCGCGGCCGGCTGTGGCGGGTGCGCTTTTGCATCGGCAGAAAAGCAGAAGCGCCGAGCTAAAGTGGGCAATAAAGTGCGGGTTTTGGTCAAGATTGTACAGCGTGTGTGCGAAATGTGAACAATTTTTTTTGCTTCCGAGATATGGAGGAGAAAGAAATGGATCGTAAATTCAATTACCTCACGAGAGATTGGAGTGGATAGTTTCGTTTTTGGACAATCAATTCGGGCTTTAAAGATTCATAGAATTACTGCGGTAAGAGTTTTATTAGTGCTGAGATTAAACATATTCGATTTTGTTTTAAACTTTGTAAACAAGAAATCGATCGCGAACTGAATTACCTAAAAAATAGTTGAGACGAAAAGTTTCACTTTTGGCTAATCAATTTTGGTTTAAAAATTACTGCGATGATAGTCTTATTGGTACTAAAATTAAATATAATTGTCTTTGCCTCAAATTTTGATTAAAAAATATTTAAAATATTAAACAAAAATATGCTCAAAAATTTATGTACCTCACATGTGATTGGAGTGGTTCATTCAAGCTTCATTTTTCAACTCTGGCTTAACATTGAATTCTGGTTCAAAACTTACTGCGATAAATGTTTTTTTAATACTGCAATAAAATATAATTGATTGGATGCCACTTTTAGACATTTTTCTTAATTTTTTAAAATAAAAAAATGAAAAGATGTGACTTTTCAACTGTCAGCTTAAGATACTCAGTATGAAATTAAGCAACCTAAACCAGGAAACACGCAACACATTCAACTCGTTCCACTTATCGACCTGATCGTGTGACACTGCAAAGGAGTGGCAATTTGATTGCAAAATGTGTATTGCAACATACTATCGCGAACGCTCGCAACAGGGTCGTTAAAAAGCTACAAATTAACGATGCAGATCGACAAATCGGATTAAGATGCTGCGGGACTCAGAGCAGGAATATAAACTGATGCTCACACGCACTCCAAACATTGCACCCATTAGCGAAGAATATTATGAGGAATTAAAATCAAAACACCATGATAAGTGTGTGCGTTACTAGCGTTTCAATCCGTATCGTGGTGTTTTTTGTTTGTTGTATTTTTCACACGCCACACTGCCATTAGAGGAGTGCGACATTGACAAAACATCGCGCCAATTGAAACACTGCTTTTACAGCGAGCTGACGTTTTGCGCTTGCTGTACCGTAACCGTGACGGGAAGGTTAAAACAATTAAACGGTTTGGGCCCAAGCGTAGCCGAAAAATGTTCTGCCCATCTATTCACCTGGCAGAAGCAGACGACCTTCGCGCGCGCGCAAAATGTCCAATCTTCTGGTCGGTTCGTGACATCATTGGCGGTTGCTCTAAGTGGCGTAAGATTCCTCGTTTCCGACCAGTGACAAGGGTCGCCGGACACCGTGGACGCAAAACCCCCATTCGAGTGAGGCTGTGTGGCCTCCGCGGCTCCGTCCTAATGGTGAGGGCGCGTTAAAATTCAGCCCGCCCAAACTAACGGCAAACAAACGCCACGAAGAACGTACTCCCGCCCCGGTAAGGGTGAAGCGGACAGCATAATGTGGTCTTGCCGCGCGCGTTTGCATGAAAACTGAACTTTAAAATGTAAAGCAAATATTAGTGGACAGCCACCAGCATTCAGACACGAGCATGCCCGCGGGGTTCAAGGAAGAATGAAGAGGGGACGCAGAGGTGAACGAGAACAGAAATTAGCACCTTTCCGGAGTGGCGGAGGGGGTGAGCACAGCTGAGCTGATCAAATTCTGACCAACGGGCTCGTAACGAGTGGCTGAGTGAGTGACTTTTACAAAACACCAAACCATACGAAAACAATCAAATCCACCCATGACCTATGCTGGCCTGGCTTCATTCAACACTGCGGTGCGGTCACCATCTCCACCCCCCGTGAGAGTTGACACAAGGGGCGGGGGCAGTTCTTGGGGCAGCATATTTACATAATTAATTCACACGCATGGCGCACCAATGGTTGAGTTGGGGTGCGATTTTCGTGCCTGGGTGTCACGCATTGTTTGATTAGACTTGAATATTTTTAACTTGACTTTGTTTTCATACCCCTCTAAAGTGTACTGCGGTGTACTTTGGTTGCCCAAAAGGGTTCGGTATTTACGTACAAGCTTGCAATGAAGATCCTCCGGCGATCGGCGCTTAAGTATGGCTCAATAGAACTGTCAAAGCGTAGCTAGACGATGGGATGACGGCTGAATGGTAGGTAAACCGTAAGACTTTTAACTGCGCCTTAACAATAAGAGTTTGCGGATGTATGCAGCGAGCAAATACGCCGAAGGGCATCATGATCAATCAATGGTCCAGTGCCGGAGCATAAACGTTTCCGTGTTCCATTTCAACACGAAGTAAGCTAAGACAACTGACGTGAAATATCCAATGTAAACTGTTTCTTAATTGTTTTTCTCCACTTCTTGTTTGATGGCAATCTTTTGCGGCTCATTAGTTTCATATGGGTAATATCTTATCAAAATCTTCACCAAGAACAACACCTAAGCGATTAAGCGATAGTGATAGAAATCTACAAAATGCCTACTTCCTATATCAACCCGTTTCAACGGCGACAAGATCGGCGATAATCGATCCTTCACCTTCTCGTGCAAGCAAAATTACCATATCTTTACGGTACACATCCGCAAAGGTACCCCTGCTTCAACAGCGTCCGTCGTGGTGTGTTTGATGCTTGGACGAGCGAAAAAAGGAGAAAGAGGTTCGCATAAGCTAAAAGCCGAACGTTAGTGCCACGACATCCGGTCGATTTGTCTGCACTCGTCGTACCCAAAAAAAACCTCTGTCCGATCGTCCGCTGCCAGAATAGACGGCAATCTCGGCACTGTACGGTAGCCTCAGGGGGCTGAGCAAACCGTGAACATATGCAAAATGACCACCCTGAGGCGATGGTGGAGAGGGCGAATTCTGGCCGGGAGTTTGAGTAGAGCATTCAAAAACGACATAATTGCTACCTAATGGCTTTATCTAAATTCAAGCTTATGTTAGCCATCGTTACGGGGATTGGAAGATCCGTGGGAACATTTGGAGTAATTTGAGCCCAGTTGGAATGCATTTGTTTGTACAGTAGCAGTATTAAGCAACTTTCCATAAAAATAACTAATTTTTCTGATTTTAACCTAGATTAGATGCTTCTGGGAGCATTAGTTGCAATATAGAACAAGTAAAACGTGGTTATTATTGAAACTCAAATAATGGCGATCGTGGCAATATTCGGTCTTCTGGATACTGAAGGCTTTAAGGGTTTAAGGCTGCTGATCTTCAGTTGATGATGATAAGCTTTGGCAAGGTTACCAGACAAATTCGCCAATGACTGAAACAGATTATTACAGTAGGGACTATAACTATTAAAACTACAAAAAGAGTTTGGAACAGCCAAAAAATATGGATATTTTATAGCACAAATAGCAGTAGAAAAGTTAATCTGACTTATGCTTAGAAGTCTGCGATAGCTTTAGTTTAGAAAATGTTTAGAAAAGTTTTTTTTTTCATTTTTAATATACTCAGTTAAGAGTTATTTCAAGAAAACGGCGTACACTAACCAGTAGAATTATATAATTTCAAATTATTATGTCTATATTTTCGATTTCGTACTGAAGTTTGACCAAATTTGCCCAAAGTGCACCTATTTAAATGTTGAGGCAATCCAGATTCAGAACGATCTTGAAAATGGAATGCACATTTCAATGTTTTGCGATAATTGATGCAACCTAATAAGAACGAACTAAATTGGCATACATCACCAATCATTTCCGCCCCTTTTTGAGTTCACCACTCAACTCGGACTCGAACGAAAAATGTTGTCTCGCGTGGGTATCTACATATACCTCTATATCGTGACCGTTTCATGAGCAGCAACAACAGCAAAAAAGACTGGCTAATGATCTTGATCCAAATGATACCATACACGAAAAAACAACAACCATTGAAACAACCCTCCACAAAACCGAACTAGATCAATGTCGATCGTTGTTCGGAGCGTCCTGTTTCAGCCCCATTCACAACAGCACGCTTATCTTCGGCGCCCATAGTGGAGAACACAACACATCGGTAGATTGTTGCGCCTACTCTACCTTGGGATCTTCATGTTCACCGTATTCACGCTCAAATATCGCTCCAATGTGCCGGCAGGCTCGTTGAACATGTTTTACCGCTTTTCCCTTTCGGTTGTACAACTTCACCAACGCTGGTCGCACCGTACGGGCTATGCATCATCATCATCTTCGTAAGTAAAACATTCACGTCGCGAGAAGAAAATGACCATCGGCGGCGGTTGCGTTTACAACGTAGCTTGATCTCTCTTTCTCCGCCGGTTTCGCTTTCTTTTTGTCTGCTGTGCGGAGCACGGAGCATGAAGTAGCAGGAGTAAAAAAAGGAAAACTACCCACCGGTGTATGATTAGTAGCTTCCTGCTGCTGTAGCTTCTCCGTCGTTGCGCACCCTACAACGCATTGGCCGAGCGCGTGTTGCACTTGCACTTGAAAGTACCACCCCGCAGCATGCCACGGTCAGTGCTTGTGTTTGTATTGGAGCAGCACATTTGCGTTTTTTTCCCACTCCATCCTAACGGGAGATTTCCCTTTCGGTTGGTCGGGCGAGAAACTGGATCTCGCGTTTGTGCAGCGATGCATGCGCGATGGTTCGCTTCTAGGCGTCGCGCGCGTGTGTTTGGAAAATGCACTTGTTCCGGTGCCGCTGCCATTGAGATGTTGACATTTAGGCCACGGGCCACCGGGTTGTGTTTCGTTTCCGGACGAGCTGCGTTCGGCAAGACAACTTCTATCTTCCCGGCCCCACCGGGAAGGGGCGTGGAAGACCCCGAGAGTTCAAGATACTAATTACGCAAACGTGTCGATACGGCATCAGCTCGCGGCGGAGGGAGCACGGCGCAGTAATGGGACGATGAGGCCTCGGCACGCTGTATCCGTTAAAATTTCAAGTTCAACCAGTTGCAACGATAAGCCGTTTGGGGGGCAGCCCGGAGGACATGCGTTTGTCGCCTTGCGCGCGACAGGAAACAATGGCGGAGAGCGGGCTATTATTTGCTGCATTTATGACGGAAATTAGCGGTGTGAATTGTGTGAAATTTCAAATGCGCTCGTACAACTCGATTGAAATTCAAACAGCGAAGGAAGTGAATTTCCAATGAAAGAGTGCAAATTTTAGTTTTTTTTATGTGTGTGTAAAAGAAGTATTCAATATTAGTTTCACACTGCAACGACCAGAGTTTATGTTAAGCTTTATCTACAGACAGACTTGCAGATTAATCCCTTCATTACACTAAAAATAATGTCTATAAATTATCACATTTCATGCAAAAGTTGTTGCAATTGTTCATCATTTCATAAACACACTCAAAATCAAAATAGTGATCAAAGGGTACAGTGAAAAACGTTTTAAAAGTTTTGGATAATAAAAAAGACAAAATTTCTCTTTTTTCCAATGTGTGCTAAAAATCACTTCAAAATTTATTCAAAGAGATAAATGATGGAAAAAATATGTGAAATCCTTGAACTACGGTTGCATTAAATTGTAAATTGTTAGACCGTTATTCGCTAGGAAAATCAAATAAAATCTTGTCAATCTGTCGTTTCAGTGTTAGCTATTATTGAATAACTTCTGTGACAAAGCATTTGCGTTTGATAAATTATACTATTTTCTTTCAAACTTTGGCACATTTGTGATACTATGAAGGATTTGAAATGTAAATAATCGGTCAACAGGAACGTAGGAAGTTAAACTATCGTTAAGAATTCCGAAAACACCTAAAGATTGATAAACACCTGACCCACCGTCTGAAGAGCAGGATAATCCGTCAGAGGGGCACGAAAGGAATTCGATGGCTAGCGCGTCGTCTTCTTTTTTCTCGCCTCGCCGAATGTCCGAGTGTAGGTCGTTTTCCCCACTCCCATCTGCGATAAGCAGAATCTACGAACGCACCGGTTGACCCTCACCTTTTCTCCAACACAGACACGCGCGCGCGCATCTCGCTGGCCGGAGATCACCTCGCGCCACTGTGTCCCTGCTTCCGGATGCTCCGTAATCCAGTTTACGATGCTGCGAATTTCTCTAGCAGCCGAGCCCGCGAGGTGGCCCGCGTTTTGGGCAGCATCCAGCCCGAACGGAGGAGGTCCGAGCATGTTTTGCATATAATCATCATCAAGAGCTATCAGATGTGGGGGGTTTTGGCGTGCGTGTGTTGGTTTTCGCGCGACATCCGTTCCGTCCGTCCGTGGGCAAAACCCTCGCGATGGTGCTGAGTGTGTGAGTTTTTGTGTTTTTTTGTTGTTGCTTGCTGCTGTATTTACATCTAACCTGTTTTCTCCCATGACGCACCGGCTTAAAACCGTCACCTACCGAAGCCACCCGGAATCGAAGACGCTGCACAGGCGGCCGGGTGCGAAGAGGCCTTGACTCTTGGCCACATTTCCGTTTTCGGTGGCTCGCTTACCGCATGGGAAATTATGAAAATGCCGGCCTCCGGGACTCCGGGAGCAGTGGCCGCGCCCGGTCCCGGCTGGCTGCACTTTGGCGTTGCGTCCCCGGGGCGATATGCTGCCGTTCCGGAGTCATAATTATGATAATTCCCTCCGGCATCGGTCGATGATGGATAACTGGCCCCGGCCTGGACCTAGGGGGAGGTTAAGTAACGGAGATTATTTGGACACGGGATTTAATCAGCTCCCATGAATGAAGCTGTCGCCGCAATCAAGCGTCCCGTTTCGGTTTTGGAGGAGGAATTGAAAAATAAAACAAACCGAAACGGGGAAGACAAATTCGATTAGGCGGCTCATTTGTTTAGGAATGGTTAATCTCTTGGCCTCTCACCCTGCAAGTTGTGTTTGACTAACGAGTTAGATGCGCTTTCGCGGTTGGCAGGCGGAAAGTTGTACATCAGGGACATTTTTATGCCACAGAGGATCAAACGTCCACCGTGTAAGCCCGTTGTTTATGATGGATGAGGATTAAAGCGGACGCGGTCAATTTGTTCCCAGCTGACAGCGACAGCGGCCGCTCAGTGCTCAGGATCCGCGTGAGATAACCGTGAAGCAAGTTTCGCCGAAATATGATGTTAACGATGCAATTATTGTGCTACAATGGCTCGTCGAAACGAGTATTTAGATTAAAATCACGTTCGTCTGGTGCGGGCCGAGCGGCTGGAGGCAATTGTTGAAAATCCGGATAGTGCGTTCGGGTAAACATGGCGGTTACAGGCGGGAATAAAACGAGAAAAACCCGCTTTCTGGCTGGCGAAAAGGATGCGCCCTCTCGTCGAACGCACAATCTCTCGGTGCGTGTTTTTTCCCTCCTCCTGTGTACGGTGCCGCCCGTTTTGTTCGTCGGCTTGTTTCCCGTGTTATTGTTGTAACGCGGGAAGCGGACAGAGACGCGGCGATCGTACCGAGAGGCGTCTTAATCATGCGCCGTTTATGGATGAAAGTGAAAGACGACGACCGGCATCGACGCACTGCGCACTGCATTTCGTTCCGGCTAGACTTCGTGGTGGCGGCCTCGGCGAAGGTCTGCACGGCCCAACCCCGTGCGATTCGTTCCGCAGCCGATGGATAGTTGCTTATTTTCCTGTTTCTTTCCATTATCCGCAACCCCGATGTTCACGGACGGCGTGGCGGGTGATCTCGGCGCGTTCGAGGCGCGCGTTGTAATGTTGCCATACAAGTCTGCGGGTGGTTCCCGTGCCTAAGAGTGGTGCTGGTGAGTTGCAGATTTTTGGGGGTCCCATGGGTGTGGAAGTTTATGCATTGCGGCGCAGACAACATGTCGCCGGCGATGGTACCGATGGGCTCGTTTGGTAGTAATAAATACTACGATACGTTTCGGTCTCTTTCCGTGATGGTTTTAAATAAGAGATTTAGTTTTTTCACTCTTTATATGAATTAATCAAGATCCATTCATCCATAAGCCCTTTTGCATCTGTTAAAAGCAGTTTTTCTTGTTCTTTTATGTAATGACTTCCATTGCCGGATATCCAGTTCGAATGGGATCTTGGAATAAATGTATGACTTAGGAAGTCAGCTCAAAAGCAAACTGCTATGGCTGGTAGGTTGCGTCACACATGCTCCATTGCTGTACCTATACTACATATATCATCTACAAAAAAAACATTTCATTGTATAGGGATTATGGGGCACGGCCGAACCGGTGCGACAATGCCATTTGGATCGTCTCATTCTAACAAGGAGTAACTAACCGGCTATGCTAGTAAAAATTGGTCTAGGTAGTTAATTTCATAAAATAAACATTATAGTTCGATGCTCTAGATTTACCGGTTCAATAATAAACACTACATTTAAATAAAAGAGATAAACATATTACAGTTTATTATTTTACATCACTTCTTCAGATGAGATTTAACATGAATTGATGAAGATGTTTCTTTACTTGTTAGGCAGTCATATTAGTCAAGATTATTGTTCAGATAACGTAGGTAGGATAACCGCCATGGATAAGTTGGAGTGGAAGTTTACGAGACTTGCCGTCGGGCGTTTCCTAAGCAACCCCAGCACTACCTTTCCTTCTTATCCAGTGAGGTGTCGCCTGCTGGGATTTACCAGCCTCAGAGATCGGTTTACGCATCCTCGGATTCTCCTCATAGCCAACATCCTTCATGCCAATATTGACGCCCCTATCCTTTTCGTCTCGTGTTTGACCTTTCCTTACATTTCCTAATCCTTCCTTATTCCTTTAATTTTAAGTGCTTATCGGACCTTCGTGTTAAAATTATTGTAACTGTGACGATTATTGTAATATTGTATTGTGACACTTAACAATTTTGCATAGCCCACAAGGCAAGCAAACTGACTATCAATAAAATTGAAATTGAAATTTTAATATATATAAGAAATTAATACTTCATATTCTCATTTTTTTCAATTTGGTCAGATGTGACTTAGCATGACTAGATGAGATGTTTGTTACTCAGATAACGCAGATTCTTGAAGAGAGATTTCCTTTAACTGAGTTCTATATGTACAGCACTGCACTCAAGGAAAGTTTCGTTATACGTAAGTGTTGTTTTTTTGCGATTTGACCATCGTTGAATTTTAGGAACGTTTTTTTATAACTATTATTAGGCTTTTGATCGATCAAGGTTGAACTAACGAGATGACGATTATGGAATAAGTTAAATGTTTTCAAATAAAGTTATTCTTATGATTTTAATTGAGAGATGGCATAAGAGTTGACCAGAACTAAATTGCCAAAAATGTTGTTAATAATTATATTACTACATAAGGTAAGGGTTAGAAAAATGATTAAAATTCAATTAAGTTTTCTATTGTGAATTTAAATTGAATATTTGCCATTGTTAATCTATATTGAATAATTTAATGTATTATTTAATAATTTGTATGTTTCTTATAATTGTTCATCCAGTTACGACATTGTTTGGCATAGTTCCAATTAGAGTTTTTTTTGCTGCTTGGGTAGGATGTAAAGTAAACAGTTATGATTACTGCTACGAAAACCCCGCATTACCGGGTTGCAACAGGATATGGGCGGTAGTAATGAGTACTAATTTTTTCACCTTACCGCGTACCTTTGTCTCGGATTTCGGATCGATACCGACCAGGGGGAGGGAAGCAACAAAAAAAAATAGCCTCGCTGTACTTTCCCTTATTAGCTAGCACATTATGCCAACTTTAACACGGCTGCAGCTGCATCCACTTTCCATCGCCTGCACCATAAACGTGGCATGATATACGACCGTGGGGTTCTCACCCAATGGGGAGGGTTGCATTTTCCTTCCCGCTGTGATTGAACGACGTTTACGATCATCGTGTCGCCACGCCGTCCGTGAACATCGGGGTTGCGGATAATGGAAAGAAACAGGAAAATAAGCAACTATCCATCGCCTACGGAACGAATGGCACGGGGTTGGGCCGTGCAGACCTTCGCCGAGGCCGCCACCACGAAGTCTAGCCGGAACGAAATGCAGTGCGCAGTGCGTCGATGCCGGTCGTCGTCTTTCACTTTCATCCATAAACGGCGCATGATTAAGACGCCTCTCGGTACGATCGCCGCGTCTCTGTCCGCTTCCCGCGTTACAACAATAACACGGGAAACAAGCCGACGAACAAAACGGGCGGCACCGTACACAGGAGGAGGGAAAAAACACGCACCGAGAGATTGTGCGTTCGACGAGAGGGCGCATCCTTTTCGCCAGCCAGAAAGCGGGTTTTTCTCGTTTTATTCCCGCCTGTAACCGCCATGTTTACCCGAACGCACTATCCGGATTTTCAACAATTGCCTCCAGCCGCCCGGCCCGCACCAAACGAACGTGATTTTAATCTAAATACTCGTTTCGACGAGCCATTGTAGCACAATAATTGCATCGTTAACATCATATTTCGGCGAAACTTGCTTCACGGTTATCTCACGCGGATCCTGAGCACTGAGCGGCCGCTGTCGCTGTCAGCTGGGAACAAATTGACCGCGTCCGCTTTAATCCTCATCCATCATAAACAACGGGCTTACACGGTGGACGTTTGATCCTCTGTGGCATAAAAATGTCCCTGATGTACAACTTTCCGCCTGCCAACCGCGAAAGCGCATCTAACTCGTTAGTCAAACACAACTTGCAGGGTGAGAGGCCAAGAGATTAACCATTCCTAAACAAATGAGCCGCCTAATCGAATTTGTCTTCCCCGTTTCGGTTTGTTTTATTTTTCAATTCCTCCTCCAAAACCGAAACGGGACGCTTGATTGCGGCGACAGCTTCATTCATGGGAGCTGATTAAATCCCGTGTCCAAATAATCTCCGTTACTTAACCTCCCCCTAGGTCCAGGCCGGGGCCAGTTATCCATCATCGACCGATGCCGGAGGGAATTATCATAATTATGACTCCGGAACGGCAGCATATCGCCCCGGGGACGCAACGCCAAAGTGCAGCCAGCCGGGACCGGGCGCGGCCACTGCTCCCGGAGTCCCGGAGGCCGGCATTTTCATAATTTCCCATGCGGTAAGCGAGCCACCGAAAACGGAAATGTGGCCAAGAGTCAAGGCCTCTTCGCACCCGGCCGCCTGTGCAGCGTCTTCGATTCCGGGTGGCTTCGGTAGGTGACGGTTTTAAGCCGGTGCGTCATGGGAGAAAACAGGTTAGATGTAAATACAGCAGCAAGCAACAACAAAAAAACACAAAAACTCACACACTCAGCACCATCGCGAGGGTTTTGCCCACGGACGGACGGAACGGATGTCGCGCGAAAACCAACACACGCACGCCAAAACCCCCCACATCTGATAGCTCTTGATGATGATTATATGCAAAACAACATCCGTTCCGTCCGTCCGTGGGCAAAACCCTCGCGATGGTGCTGAGTGTGTGAGTTTTTGTGTTTTTTTGTTGTTGCTTGCTGCTGTATTTACATCTAACCTGTTTTCTCCCATGACGCACCGGCTTAAACCCGTCACCTACCGAAGCCACCCGGAATCGAAGACGCTGCACAGGCGGCCGGGTGCGAAGAGGCCTTGACTCTTGGCCACATTTCCGTTTTCGGTGGCTCGCTTACCGCATGGGAAATTATGAAAATGCCGGCCTCCGGGACTCCGGGAGCAGTGGCCGCGCCCGGTCCCGGCTGGCTGCACTTTGGCGTTGCGTCCCCGGGGCGATATGCTGCCGTTCCGGAGTCATAATTATGATAATTCCCTCCGGCATCGGTCGATGATGGATAACTGGCCCCGGCCTGGACCTAGGGGGAGGTTAAGTAACGGAGATTATTTGGACACGGGATTTCATAAACACACTCAAAATCAAAATAGTGATCAAAGGGTACAGTGAAAAACGTTTTAAAAGTTTTGGATAATAAAAAAGACAAAATTTCTCTTTTTTCCAATGTGTGCTAAAAATCACTTCAAAATTTATTCAAAGAGATAAATGATGGAAAAAATATGTGAAATCCTTGAACTACGGTTGCATTAAATTGTAAATTGTTAGACCGTTATTCGCTAGGAAAATCAAATAAAATCTTGTCAATCTGTCGTTTCAGTGTTAGCTATTATTGAATAACTTCTGTGACAAAGCATTTGCGTTTGATAAATTATACTATTTTCTTTCAAACTTTGGCACATTTGTGATACTATGAAGGATTTGAAATGTAAATAATCGGTCAACAGGAACGTAGGAAGTTAAACTATCGTTAAGAATTCCGAAAACACCTAAAGATTGATAAACACCTGACCCACCGTCTGAAGAGCAGGATAATCCGTCAGAGGGGCACGAAAGGAATTCGATGGCTAGCGCGTCGTCTTCTTTTTTCTCGCCTCGCCGAATGTCCGAGTGTAGGTCGTTTTCCCCACTCCCATCTGCGATAAGCAGAATCTACGAACGCACCGGTTGACCCTCACCTTTTCTCCAACACAGACACGCGCGCGCGCATCTCGCTGGCCGGAGATCACCTCGCGCCACTGTGTCCCTGCTTCCGGATGCTCCGTAATCCAGTTTACGATGCTGCGAATTTCTCTAGCAGCCGAGCCCGCGAGGTGGCCCGCGTTTTGGGCAGCATCCAGCCCGAACGGAGGAGGTCCGAGCATGTTTTGCATATAATCATCATCAAGAGCTATCAGATGTGTGGGGTTTTGGCGTGCGTGTGTTGGTTTTCGCGCGACATCCGTTCCGTCCGTCCGTGGGCAAAACCCTCGCGATGGTGCTGAGTGTGTGAGTTTTTGTGTTTTTTTGTTGTTGCTTGCTGCTGTATTTACATCTAACCTGTTTTCTCCCATGACGCACCGGCTTAAAACCGTCACCTACCGAAGCCACCCGGAATCGAAGACGCTGCACAGGCGGCCGGGTGAGAAAAGGCCTTGACTCTTGGCCACATTTCCGTTTTCGGTGGCTCGCTTACCGCATGGGAAATTATGAAAATGCCGGCCTCCGGGACTCCGGGAGCAGTGGCCGCGCCCGGTCCCGGCTGGCTGCACTTTGGCGTTGCGTCCCCGGGGCGATATGCTGCCGTTCCGGAGTCATAATTATGATAATTCCCTCCGGCATCGGTCGATGATGGATAACTGGCCCCGGCCTGGACCTAGGGGGAGGTTAAGTAACGGAGATTATTTGGACACGGGATTTAATCAGCTCCCATGAATGAAGCTGTCGCCGCAATCAAGCGTCCCGTTTCGGTTTTGGAGGAGGAATTGAAAAATAAAACAAACCGAAACGGGGAAGACAAATTCGATTAGGCGGCTCATTTGTTTAGGAATGGTTAATCTCTTGGCCTCTCACCCTGCAAGTTGTGTTTGACTAACGAGTTAGATGCGCTTTCGCGGTTGGCAGGCGGAAAGTTGTACATCAGGGACATTTTTATGCCACAGAGGATCAAACGTCCACCGTGTAAGCCCGTTGTTTATGATGGATGAGGATTAAAGCGGACGCGGTCAATTTGTTCCCAGCTGACAGCGACAGCGGCCGCTCAGTGCTCAGGATCCGCGTGAGATAACCGTGAAGCAAGTTTCGCCGAAATATGATGTTAACGATGCAATTATTGTGCTACAATGGCTCGTCGAAACGAGTATTTAGATTAAAATCACGTTCGTTTGGTGCGGGCCGGGCGGCTGGAGGCAATTGTTGAAAATCCGGATAGTGCGTTCGGGTAAACATGGCGGTTACAGGCGGGAATAAAACGAGAAAAACCCGCTTTCTGGCTGGCGAAAAGGATGCGCCCTCTCGTCGAACGCACAATCTCTCGGTGCGTGTTTTTTCCCTCCTCCTGTGTACGGTGCCGCCCGTTTTGTTCGTCGGCTTGTTTCCCGTGTTATTGTTGTAACGCGGGAAGCGGACAGAGACGCGGCGACCGTACCGAGAGGCGTCTTAATCATGCGCCGTTTATGGATGAAAGTGAAAGACGACGACCGGCATCGACGCACTGCGCACTGCATTTCGTTCCGGCTAGACTTCGTGGTGGCGGCCTCGGCGAAGGTCTGCACGGCCCAACCCCGTGCCATTCGTTCCGTAGGCGATGGATAGTTGCTTATTTTCCTGTTTCTTTCCATTATCCGCAACCCCGATGTTCACGGACGGCGTGGCGGGTGATCTCGCGCGTTGTAATGTTGCCATACAAGTCTGCGGGTGGTTCCCGTGCCTAAGGGTGGTGCTGGTGCTGGTGAGTTGCAGATTTTTGAGGGTCCCATGGGTGTGGAAGTTTATGCATTGCGGCGCAGACAACATGTCGCCGGCGATGGTACCGATGGGCTCGTTTGGAAGTAATAAATACTACGATACGTTTCGGTCTCTTTCCGTGATGGTTTTAAATAAGAGATTTAGTTTTTTCGCTCTTTATATGAATTAATCAAGATCCATTCATCCTTAAGCCCTTTTGCATCTGTTAAAAGCAGTTTTTCTTCTTCTTTTATGTAATGACTTCCATAGCCGGATATCCAGTTCGAATGGGATCTTGGAATAAATGTGTGGCTTAGGAAGTCAGCTCAAAAGCAAACTGCATTATTGTACCTATTCTACATATATCATCTACAAAAAAACATTTCATTGTATAGGGATTATGGGGCACGACAGAACCGGTGCGACAATGCCATTCGGATTGTCTCACTCTAACAAGGAGTAACTAACCGGCTATGGTAGTAAAAATTGGTCTAGTTAGTTAATTTCATAAAACAAACATTATAGTTCGATACTCTAGATTTACCGGTACAATAATAAACACTTCATTTTAATAAAAGAGATAAACATTTTACATTTTATTATTTTACATCACTTCAGATGAGATTTAACATGAATTGATGAAGATGTTTCTCTACTTGTTAGGCAGTCATATTATTCAAGTTTATTGTTCAGATAACGTAGGTAGGATAACCGCCATGGATAAGTTGGAGTGGAAGTTTACGAGACTTGCCGTCGGGCGTTTCCTAAGCAACCCCAGCACTACCTTTCCTTCTTATCCAGTGAGGTGTCGCCTGCTGGGATTGACCAGCCTCAGAGATCGGTTTACGCATCCTCGGATTCTCCTCATAGCCAACATCCTTCATGCCAATATTGACGCCCCTATCCTTTTCGTCTCGTGTTTGACCTTTCCTTACATTTCCTAATCCTTCCTTATTCCTTTAATTTTAAGTGCTTATCGGACCTTCGTGTTAAAATTATTGTAACTGTGACGATTATTGTAATATTGTATTGTGACACTTAACAATTTTGCATAGCCCACAAGGCAAGCAAACTGACTATCAATAAAATTGAAATTGAAATTTTAATATATATAAGAAATTAATACTTCATATTCTCATTTTTTTCAATTTGGTCAGATGAGACTTAGCATGACTAGATGAGATGTTTGTTACTCAGATAACGCAGATTCTTGAAGAGAGATTTCCTTTAACTGAGTTCTATATGTACAGCACTGCACTCAAGGAAAGTTTCGTTATACGTAAGTGTTGTTTTTTTGCGATTTGACCATCGTTGAATTTTAGGAACGTTTTTTTATAACTATTATTAGGCTTTTGATCGATCAAGGTTGAACTAACGAGATGACGATTATGGAATAAGTTAAATGTTTTCAAATAAAGTTATTCTTATGATTTTAATTGAGAGATGGCATAAGAGTTGACCAGAACTAAATTGCCAAAAATGTTGTTAATAATTATATTACTACATAAGGTAAGGGTTAGAAAAATGATTAAAATTCAATTAAGTTTTCTATTGTGAATTTAAATTGAATATTTGCCATTGTTAATCTATATTGAATAATTTAATGTATTATTTAATAATTTGTATGTTTCTTATAATTGTTCATCCAGTTACGACATTGTTTGGCATAGTTCCAATTAGAGTTTTTTTTGCTGCTTGGGTAGGATGTAAAGTAAACAGTTATGATTACTGCTACGAAAACCCCGCATTACCGGGTTGCAACAGGATATGGGCGGTAGTAATGAGTACTAATTTTTTCACCTTACCGCGTACCTTTGTCTCGGATTTCGGATCGATACCGACCAGGGGGAGGGAAGCAACAAAAAAAAATAGCCTCGCTGTACTTTCCCTTATTAGCTAGCACATTATGCCAACATCATGATCGTAAGTAGCTATTTAATCAGATATATGCATGAACAAACTGCACGCAATGGTGAAAGCATGATATTTCTTCAGATTTCTTAAAACCGATGAAGGTTGTTATCTTTAAAATAAGAACTGCTTAGCTCCTCCTTGCTTTTGCAGATTACAACATTCTTTTTCAAAACAATTTTAGAACGATACACGAAGGATACGCGAATAATTAGCGTTAAAAAAAGGCCAGCGTCAAATTGGCCTCACCTGCCTCAGATATAATATAATTATTTTCGTTTACCGCATCGTCATCCACGTCTCGGTCGTCCATTCGCGCGTTGAGGCTGCCAATTTTTAGCTAAATTGTTTTCCATGTTTACCCAAACGTACACCTGTCCGAAGGCGGCAAATAGACTGTCAATGTTATTATAAAACTCACCTTAACCTCCATTATGCAATGCAAAATGCTAAACACAACAAAAAACACTTCCCCAAAATCGGTTTATGAAGGCCGCGATCGTCTCGCGTTTGCTGAATTTCTGCTCTGACCGCAAGGCACGGCCAGTAAGTAAACACGGCGCCTTGTGGTACGGGGCCACGGTGTATCGCGGTATCGCAGCACAAGAGACAAAAAGACAGCAAACCGATAGATAGAGGACGGCGGATCGCGATCGCGAACGCGAGCGCGATTGCTAGATTGCCGCCGGTGGCGTGTGCACAAGTGCCCGAACCGTGCCCGGCGGTGATAGTGAAGCTTTCCACAATGATCTATTGCCGAGTGTGCGGGGGGGTGTGCTTTTTTCCTGTCTCCTTCTTCTTCCCCAACTGCTCCGACTGACTTGATTTAAATTGAATGCACTTGAACTCTGTCTGTCCCTAAGAAGATATGATTGACAGCGGGGGTTAGCGCCTGCCCGGAGAGATTGTGAGAGCGCCGTGAAGGAAGTGAGCAATCGAAGCAGGAAAGAAAACCGGGAAGTGTGCATTCAGTGCGCGTCAAATCGAATCAGCACTGCAATGAAAGGGGCGTATCAAACTGCACCACTTTGGAAATGCTTCGATTGTCTGCCGGCTGCTGCGAACGGCTCAATCAACGGGCCGCATTTCCGAACGGCATA
>KZ067907.1:42139-60244 GCA_002091845.1 Anopheles cracens
ATAAAGGGCAGACAGTTTGGCGACGGTGGCACCGACAAGAATGGAACCGTTCTGAGGGACGCAAGATGCGTCGATTGCCCATCGCTTCCCTATCGGATCTCGATCGCGCAAGCCGGAATGCATGGGAACGAGGAAATCCACGATCTGTTCGCTGGCCCGAACCAATAATTGTGCCTCAAATGGCCCCAGAGGGAAGTGGACCGTCGGCTATTGGACCACCAGCGGCCCAAGAGATGAACCTTGAACGCGTAACGAAACAACCGAAGGAGCCCTGCGGTTGGTGGTGATGAAACAATGTCTGGAGATGATCGCCGGTTTGGCACGAGATTATCTCGCAATGAGCGTAAATGGTGTATTTAGTGGTTAATTAAGCGAGGAAAAATGAAGCCCTCGATTTATCTGTCCATCGGGGCGTTATCGCACCCGAGAATGGATGGGAAACGTTATATAAAAGATGGCGATGGGCGAAGCGGGCCCTCGTTTATAATTGTATCAAAAATAGTTGCCGGCTAGCTTGATGACCTCGATTGATTTTGGAAACTGTGGGATCAGACGGAAAATTGGACTTATCTTACGTTTGGCCACAAACGGAACATTCCAGCAGTTTGAAATCAGCATAGCAGACACATTTATTTGGGATTGTTTCTCAATGCACAATGGTCCCACTTTGATTTATTATTGTTCATTGTGAATCATGGCATAATGCAGCATACTGGAAACATATTGTAACGAACTTCTACATATAGTTCTATAGTCAATTGGCTGAACTAGTTTAGATGCTGCATAAATCTTTCTCCGATTGAAATATTAAGCACCATTAAGGGCCGCCATGGCATGATCATAGGCCACCGTTAATTCCTACATTGGATTTAGTCGAATTATCGAATAACACAAAAACTATTACATTCTGACGATTGTACGATTGAATACATTCCGAACAGATGCTTGATGTATATGCAAAACAGATTACAAAGGTTATAGGTCTGCCACCCTCAAGAAGTCAACTTCTGTCTCTAGTTGCATAGCTATATAGCAAAAGTCACCTTTTTATTAAAATACCTGTCGTCACAATCCCAGACCAGTACTACAATTCTATCTGGACTGTATCTCCATAGTAAGAAGGGACTATACAGATAGAATAATTTAAATAAGTCTAGTATGTTCGTAAGATGACAGATATGACCACGTAGCTCGCCACATTAAAACAAGAGAAGGAGAAGTAGATAAATAATGAAAAAGGAACGAATCTTTATTGTCACAAAGCGTTTCAAAACTGGATGCTCAATAGCCAGGAAATATAAAATTTAATGCGCGGGACATTCCAATTAAACCTAGCAAACAAAGTACATATATCTCACTAGTTTCATCACATTTCCTGGTGCCAGCAGCAAAAAGATATCCCATTCGATCTGGATAACGAAGGTTATCTCATGTATTAAACCCAAGGATAGAAGAGTCTTGTTTGCAGTTCGAAAGACCTCAGTTGAGTCGGTTGTTAACACTAAAATCCCAGTCGAAAAGTCTCTAATTTAAATGGAAATGGACCTATGGAAGAGAGACCGTTGGAAGAATATTTCTTGAAACGCTTTTAAAACGCTCATTCTACAACTGCGCACCTTTTCCAATTTATTCAAACCCGCATCGTGCATTCACTTCCACGCCGGCATGACCTTTAAGGCCAGCGAATCAAATACATTCACAAACTCGATTACACATAGCCACAGCTACCAAGCGTTAATTAGGCAGAGTTAGTACTTTTTCCCTCCCCCAATCGCACCCCATTCGACGCTGAAGATGATCACGCGCACCAAACGGACGATCGAACCCCACACACACGCACACGGACGCACTGACTCGCTGGTCGCGTCGGTTAAATTATGTTCATGTAGAGCATAATTTATCGCTAATTGTCTGCCGCATACTCGCGGCGTGCGCCTGTGCGAGGACAGAGGTCGGGCGAAGTTTGGAGTTACGCAAACCGTCACCTGGTGGCCGAGAACGTCGGTCGTGTCCCAGCGGCAGCAACAGTAGCGCTGGAGATGCGTCGCCTTTTCGGACTCGGACACCTGAAGTGTCGGCCGAAGCCGAACCGAATGGTTGAACTTTAATGCTCGGTGGACGATTGATAGGACGCCCCGTGTGGATGGGTTGGGTGGTGTTTTGATATTTCGAGAAAAGTGCAGCACATGCAGAACGCAGCACCGATAGGTCAAAGCCCGATAGGTTGTGCCCACCACCACTCGAGCAGTACAAAGTGTTTTGATACCAACGCCAGCGTCAGCGTCGTAGATCACATCGAATCATAACTCCACGCCATTTGGCGGCGATTTGCTTCCTTTCCATTCCGGTAGCATAAGCCCCGCGCACACGCGCTGCAGGTGGTGAGTAAGTGAAAAATTATACATAATTCGTTATTAAAGCCATGGCGGGACGGTGTCCTCTTCACACTCGGCAGGGTGCAACGTTGTGGTTTGGCGTTGAGGTAGAGCGATTCGAAAGGCAAACCGACAGAGAACCATTCACCGTACACGTTTATGCACTCCAGTCCGGTGCTTGAGTGAATGCCTCGGGATAATCTCTAAAGATGGTACGTACGGATGCTTGCTTTCTCGGAAAGTTGAATGAGAGAGCAGGGCCGCCGTTGCAATGATATCGGTTTTTGGCGAAGATCATCCGATTCCCACCGTTTGGTGCGCCGACCGGCTCCTGTGGCACGTGAAACAGTGTTGTGCTTCACATCTAGCCGCGTGACCTCCTCAGCATAATGACGGGAATTAAAATAAGAACTTGTTAGGAGTGCCACCGCTCGTTAAATGGAAATGTTCCATCATGTCAAACCGAGGGCCACGAATACCGAAAGCCCTTACCGGCGTGTTCGAAAGTGAGGTTACGTTTTCGATGCCAAGTGTTCGGTTGGTTTTGTTTTGCCGTTTCGCTGTGGTAGCACTTTCAAATGCAGCTTTGTTTCAGCTTATCGGCGTGATGTGATTTGCCGTGCGGTGCGAACCGAAAACTGCCTCTCGGCTACAACCGCTTCTTATTCGGCTGACATTTGAACTGAGAAATTGCTGCCACCGCCTCTCATTGAACGGTGGCAGCAATTGCGCCGGTTCCAGTGAATGTTTGCACTGGTTTCCCTCGGGTCAGCCGACGGGCTGGGTCGACCTTTGGACGGACGATCGGCCCCATCGGATGCGATCATATAATTCCACCCTCGCTGGGTCAACCCCCTTTTAGCTGGTTACAGCTGGTGCTGTGGCTCCCGGGGATGATGTTACGAGAAGCGATGATTTATGCACCAGCACCGGGACGTGACAATTTGAAAAGGCGGTTGGTCTTGCTCATGATCCTAGCGGAAGAAGGTTACAAAGTAGAAACGTGCAATTGTAACGGTTAAATTTTAGGAAAGAACAATACAACTTTTGATTTTTAAGTATAGATCTTGATATAACGTTAGTTGCTAATTTATTGTACGAAGGACTGTTTTCAAACTAAACCATTTAACAACTTGGCAATTTTGACACTTGAGACAATTATGACATGTTAGAAACTTTATTTTAGTTCGTATTTTTGGTTTAATTTTCTTCCTGCCTTACCACTTGCAATCTTCTACAAAATAGGAAAACGTTACATTATCTTTATTGAAAAAGATACGCATATTTTGATTGGATTATCTCAGAAATCTTGTTTTATTACAAAAAGCGTAGCACAGTCCATTATTAATCAATTATGTTCATATTTCAGTATAAAAAAGTAGATGGAAATTAGAAAAAATAGAAATCATTATCACATCTAGGACAATTTATGTATTTTCAAGCAAATTTCATGAAAATATTGTCATGAAAAGCGTATTTTAATATAATCTTTTTTAGCATTTCGAATGCAAAAGAGTGTTTTAGGACAGGATCGATTCGGGTGTTAACAAATTTATATAACCCGTTTCATGATTCATCTCATTGTGTATCTAAACTCAATTTTATCAAAAATTTCAACTAGTTTGTAGCAAGCAATTCTTGTGCAAATTGCTCTATAGTTATGAAAAATCGGTAAAATCTTATTCCAGTAAAACATCATAATTTTTTTTAAATAGTTAAAACACTTTATTAATAATTGGAGTCCCCAAATCCGAATTAGAAAAGACAGTCGGTAATATAGTTTCGTTACGAAGGATTTGCATTTTCCCCAATTTTTATGAGGTATCTAAAAAAAAGAATCAGCACGTTAAAATATTTCGCGAGCTACATAGAATCAATGAACATAGACACAGATAATCAAATAAACAGGGATAATTTAGATATAGATTGAAACTAAATAGACAAAACAACCAATCTAAATTGTAAAATTAGTTTAGGTAGTAAATAAACAGCTAATAAATAGCTACTAAATAAATGATAAAACAGATGTATTCTTAAATTTGACTATGGATTTTTATTCTGACCAACTATTCTTGATATTGGACAAAAACAGGGATATCTGTTGTTGTTGCTAATATATGAGATTAAATTAGGCTATAATTAATGAAGTGATAACTTTGCAATCAATGTTTTAGAATAATGTTTCGGAATTATTCAAAAGGGTATGTAAAAACCGAAAACTTTATGTACCCTCAAGTATGACCGATTGCGTCTTTGACAGTGGAATCGATCAGGATTTACATAATGACATGCACTCTAATCCGGTAACAGCCATACTTTCATTGTCAAGAACGCCGCAGAGTATTGCAAAACCACCCAAGCGATACACTCGTTGCACAATTCCACCCCATCGAGCGGACCATTCTGCGGGGAAGTATTATCCAACAGTGTCCGACTGTGAGAAATAATATAAAGACCTCCCTCATTGATCCATTCTACCGGAACCCGTTTCTTAGCCGGCGGCGATGAATTAATGGGACAAATGTACACTCACACACGGACAGATGCAGCGCACACGGCACAGCATAACAAACTCTAAAGTCAAGGCACATGAGCGCGGTACGTCAGCGGGTTGCTACACGATTTGATCCAGTTTTGCGCATGTCACGCTGCTCCAATCGGGCCGATCGATTTGTTGCAACCCTGTGAAGGACGTCCGGATGCCACAATGACCACAAAGACCTCCGCCACCAGCCTGGGCCGAGGGGGGGGGGATCTCGGTCTCGTCTGTCTTCGGGCGTACGTGCGCTCAACGGGAGTTCTGAGAGCTAAGCTGAGAGCATATTTGTATATTACATTTCGCCATCGTCTTGCCAAACATAACAACTTCTTTACCGCTCATTGTGTTCTTCCATAGTTTGTTTGCCTTTCTTTTGTGCGTTGCTCGAATTTGCGTTTACGAAAGGCAACTGCAGCCGAACATATGGACAGCCCACACGTGCAACCAGGAGCGAGCTACTCGAGTTAAGGGATTGTAAGTATATAGATTTAATTAACTGCTGCCCACACGGAGGTTTTTACCAGCTAACGCTGGAACACGGTCTCGACCGTCCACGACGTTCTCTCCGTCCACCTAATGAAGCAGTGGTTCACACGCCCTAAACATCACGTTTTAACGGCCAGCCGTGATGTTGCCTAGCAGCCAGACAGGCTGATGCGATCATGCAACGATTGATTAATCCGAGCACAACAAGAACTTGTGGGCTGCAAGGGAAAATAGAAACTGAAGGAACACTGGTATGTTTATGTCATACTTAAAGTGTTCTGAAAATATTTTTTTCAACCTACATATTTCAAGAATTAGCTGAACAGACCTCTGCCAGCGTTCGAAGAAATCCTTGTAGTTTCTTTCCTCGCCGGCGTCACGTTGATCTCCGACCTTCCAGTGCCCCGATAACATTGCAAATAGTTTCCCATCGTAATTGCATGATCTTGATTGCAGTGCAACAGCGCACGATCGTGCTCTCGTCATTTGTGTCACCGGGCACGAGATTCGGCCCCCCAGACTGCGATGGCAAAGAATCTCCTCCTCGCTGGGCCCTCTCTTCGTCCTTTCCTTGCCTGGATTACTAGTTGTGTGTGTCTTTTTGCTTGCTACTGCTGCTGCTGCCACACTACTCGAATACCATGCTCGTTCAATGACAACCTTAATGAAATTCTTGCCCTGCACGCCAACCTGCTGAAACATGGGTGGAGAACATTAACTGCGTCATTCGGTAGCATAGGTCCGTTCCGCGGGACGTGGCAGCCGTTGTCACCGGCGCTTAGAGTACGAGAGCACTTACCGGCTGCAGGTATTACACTTTGCACTTCTGTGTGCTTTTTTCTGTACTTGTTGCTTCCATCGTTAGCTTCACCCGGTTCGCTTAGCGCTGAACTTCTCGAGAGCCATTCTAGAGCACATAACACCCGTGTTGCGTGTTCTCGATCACCGGCTCTGTCCGCCGCGGGTAAGATTAATACCTCTCCGGCAGATTAATCGCTGTACGGGTACGAGAACGGACGCTGACGTGACTAAGCGTATGTAGATTGAGACAGAATTGTTTTGGAGCAGTTTTAATTACATTACACCACGGCTTAGCAGCCGTGCTTTTCGCTGCTCACCGAAACCGCACGCTCAACCATGCCACTGGGTGGTCCATTTTCCAGCCCAACGCTGCGCACGCACGCATGGGAAAATCGAAATCGAATCGAAACCAACCCAACTCAGCCCAGCATCCAGCAATGGCCGGGGCGGATGTTGCAACACGGCAGCAGAATGGAAACCCATTCCACGCGATCTGTCCAACGGCCGAACGGCTCAATTCCGAGGATCATCGACCTCTCCAATCTAGCAGGTCAATTTGGTCAACCAAAACACTAAAGACCCAAGCTTTTTCCTATTCTCTTCCACCCTCATTTCTTCTGGGCTATAAAGTGAACTTTGCACATGCCTTCTCCATTTCTTCCCGCATGATAATTTACGGTGAGATTTATGACGCTATCAAATTATACATTTGAAAACGGAATGAAAAACTATTAACCGCGAGCCTGTTCGGTTCTCCATGCTCCAGACAGGAGACAGGACACTGTTCGACGGTTCGGGAACACTTGTGGCGCAGGTTAAAATGGATTACGATAGCAAAGAATCGTGAAAATAAAAAAAAACAATCAAAACCTTCCCGGAAAGGTCAACAGTCGAAAGGTGACCGTCAAGGTTAGCAAAATTCGCAGTCGGTGTTGTCTGAACAGGAAGAAAAAAACCCAGATACTGCGACTCACACCAGGAACGGCCTGGATCGGGAAAGGGTGTTATGCAAAAAAAAAACAATCAAAACCTTCCCGGAAAGGTCAACAGTCGAAAGGTGACCGTCAAGGTTAGCAAAATTCGCAGTCGGTGTTGTCTGAACAGGAAGAAAAAAACCCAGATACTGCGACTCACACCAGGAACGGCCTGGATCGGGAAAGGGTGTTATGCAAATTTTCATCCAGAATTTTTCAACCGAACGAAATAAAACTCAACCCGCCCCGGTTCCCTGATAATCTTCCCGAGAGGTGGACGAAACGCACGAAAAACGGGTTCATCTTCCACTGTCGCGCGTGCGGGAAGAAAAAGCAGACCGGTCGGTGTAATTAATTCACCCCGGTGGGATGTTCGCAATTCCGTTTCGAGTTTTTAAGGTAGAATTTTGGCGAACATCGAACTCCGCGCGCAGGAACGTCGCAGCCAAAACAGAACGATCAATTTCTTACGGCGCTAATCCTTGGCTAATGGATTAATTTAGATCGTTGTCGGTTGGGCGTTCGCAGACGCTCGCGCACATAAAATACGCGTAAGTTGAATGTGGTCGTTCACGTTTTTTTTTGCTTCGAAAGAGTTGGTTTAATTTTCTTCCTGCCTTACCACTTGCAATCTTCTACAAAATAGGAAAACGTTACATTATCTTTATTGAAAAAGATACGCATATTTTGATTGGATTATCTCAGAAATCTTGTTTTATTACAAAAAGCGTAGCACAGTCCATTATTAATCAATTATGTTCATATTTCAGTATAAAAAAGTAGATGGAAATTAGAAAAAATAGAAATCATTATCACATCTAGGACAATTTATGTATTTTCAAGCAAATTTCATGAAAATATTGTCATGAAAAGCGTATTTTAATATAATCTTTTTTAGCATTTCGAATGCAAAAGAGTGTTTTAGGACAGGATCGATTCGGGTGTTAACAAATTTATATAACCCGTTTCATGATTCATCTCATTGTGTATCTAAACTCAATTTTATCAAAAATTTCAACTAGTTTGTAGCAAGCAATTCTTGTGCAAATTGCTCTATAGTTATGAAAAATCGGTAAAATCTTATTCCAGTAAAACATCATAATTTTTTTTAAATAGTTAAAACACTTTATTAATAATTGGAGTCCCCAAATCCGAATTAGAAAAGACAGTCGGTAATATAGTTTCGTTACGAAGGATTTGCATTTTCCCCAATTTTTATGAGGTATCTAAAAAAAAGAATCAGCACGTTAAAATATTTCGCGAGCTACATAGAATCAATGAACATAGACACAGATAATCAAATAAACAGGGATAATTTAGATATAGATTGAAACTAAATAGACAAAACAACCAATCTAAATTGTAAAATTAGTTTAGGTAGTGAATAAACAGCTAATAAATAGCTACTAAATAAATGATAAAACAGATGTATTCATAAATTTGACTATGGATTTTTTTCTGACCAACTATTCTTGATATTGGACAAAAACAGGGATATCTGTTGTTGTTGCTAATATATGAGATTAAATTAGGCTATAATTAATGAAGTGATAACTTTGCAATCAATGTTTTAGAATAATGTTTCGGAATTATTCAAAAGGGTATGTAAAAACCGAAAACTTTATGTACCCTCAAGTATGACCGATTGCGTCTTTGACAGTGGAATCGATCAGGATTTACATAATGACATGCACTCTAATCCGGTAACAGCCATACTTTCATTGTCAAGAACGCCGCAGAGTATTGCAAAACCACCCAAGCGATACACTCGTTGCACAATTCCACCCCATCGAGCGGACCATTCTGCGGGGAAGTATTATCCAACAGTGTCCGACTGTGTGAAATAATATAAAGACCTCCCTCATTGATCCATTCTACCGGAACCCGTTTCTTAGCCGGCGGCGATGAATTAATGGGACAAATGTACACTCACACACGGACAGATGCAGCGCACACGGCACAGCATAACAAACTCTAAAGTCAAGGCACATGAGCGCGGTACGTCAGCGGGTTGCTACACGATTTGATCCAGTTTTGCGCATGTCACGCTGCTCCAATCGGGCCGATCGATTTGTTGCAACCCTGTGAAGGACGTCCGGATGCCACAATGACCACAAAGACCTCCGCCACCAGCCTGGGCCGAGGGGGGGGGGATCTCGGTCTCGTCTGTCTTCGGGCGTACGTGCGCTCAACGGGAGTTCTGAGAGCTAAGCTGAGGGCGAGCTTTTTCCAGCGAGAGTCGATTTGCACAACCAACACTAATCTTGCATTCTGCTTGGATCGTGTGGCGATTTGGGGGGGGATCTCGGTCTCGTCTGTCTTCGGGCGTACGTGCGCTCAACGGGAGTTCTGAGAGCTAAGCTGAGGGCGAGCTTTTTCCAGCGAGAGTCGATTTGCACAACCAACACTAATCTTGCATTCTGCTTGGATCGTGTGGCGATTTCTTGAGACAGTCCAACGTGTGTAAATGATAGGTTCGCCTTTTTATTTTGCCTTGTCCGTTCGATCACATACAGATGTTTTTATCTTCACTATCCAATCGATTTGATAGGCTTTTTCTCCTCTGAAAACAGCCAACTCGGGCCCTCAATTCCGAGGATCATCGACCTCTCCAATCTAGCAGGTCAATTTGGTCAACCAAAACACTAAAAACCCAAGCTTTTTCCTATTCTCTTCCACCCTCATTTCTTCTGGGCTATAAAGTGAACTTTGCACATGCCTTCTCCATTTCTTCCCGTGGGCTGCAAGGGAAAATAGAAACTGAAGGAACACTGGTATGTTTATGTCATACTTAAAGTGTTCTGAAAATATTTTTTTCAACCTACATATTTCAAGAATTAGCTGAACAGACCTCTGCCAGCGTTCGAAGAAATCCTTGTAGTTTCTTTCCTCGCCGGCGTCACGTTGATCTCCGACCTTCCAGTGCCCCGATAACATTGCAAATAGTTTCCCATCGTAATTGCATGATCTTGATTGCAGTGCAACAGCGCACGATCGTGCTCTCGTCATTTGTGTCACCGGGCACGAGATTCGGCCCCCCAGACTGCGATGGCAAAGAATCTCCTCCTCGCTGGGCCCTCTCTTCGTCCTTTCCTTGCCTGGATTACTAGTTGTGTGTGTCTTTTTGCTTGCTACTGCTGCTGCTGCCACACTACTCGAATACCATGCTCGTTCAATGACAACCTTAATGAAATTCTTGCCCTGCACGCCAACCTGCTGAAACATGGGTGGAGAACATTAACTGCGTCATTCGGTAGCATAGGTCCGTTCCGCGGGACGTGGCAGCCGTTGTCACCGGCGCTTAGAGTACGAGAGCACTTACCGGCTGCAGGTATTACACTTTGCACTTCTGTGTGCTTTTTTCTGTACTTGTTGCTTCCATCGTTAGCTTCACCCGGTTCGCTTAGCGCTGAACTTCTCGAGAGCCATTCTAGAGCACATAACACCCGTGTTGCGTGTTCTCGATCACCGGCTCTGTCCGCCGCGGGTAAGATTAATACCTCTCCGGCAGATTAATCGCTGTACGGGTACGAGAACGGACGCTGACGTGACTAAGCGTATGTAGATTGAGACAGAATTGTTTTGGAGCAGTTTTAATTACATTACACCACGGCTTAGCAGCCGTGCTTTTCGCTGCTCACCGAAACCGCACGCTCAACCATGCCACTGGGTGGTCCATTTTCCAGCCCAACGCTGCGCACGCACGCATGGGAAAATCGAAATCGAATCGAAACCAACCCAACTCAGCCCAGCATCCAGCAATGGCCGGGGCGGATGTTGCAACACGGCAGCAGAATGGAAACCCATTCCACGCGATCTGTCCAACGGCCGAACGGCTGGGACGTACGATCGGAACGCAAGTTTGTTGCCTCGGTTCGTTGATTGTTTTGCCATTTCATTCTCCAACACCCGTCAGCGTGTCTCAACGCTGCGATCGGCGCGCGGTAAGGGGCGATAGCGAACGGACGGATTTTCTCCGTGGCTAACAATGTCCGCGTCGTGCCGCACGCGCTACATACGCGCCACACGACCGAGTAGGGATAATGTGCCGCCAGCTTAAATTCGTAAGAATGTGCGCATGAAAAGTTTTCTCACCTCCCTCCACCACATTTGCATAATCATATTTACAACTCATTTCCCACTTGGCGGTGGAGTAACTTTTCACAGCTTTTCAGCAAGCACTTATCACCTCTGAGGGGTTCGGTTAAGATAGCACGGAAAAAGGTTTGAAGAGAATGGGAGCCTGTATTGAAGACAGAGCGCTTAAGTTTAGCGCTAGTTTACTACATTGTTTTGGGATTAGTTAGTCCAATGGGCAGAATGAGTTGAGAAAAACCTATCGTTTACCTATGATTAAATTGATTTCGAAACGGGGCGTTTTGCTACTTGTCAAAGCGCGCTCGTTACGAGTCGGGACTCCGGCACGACTCCGCACGGTGGCACGGCACCTTTTTTGCGAAGGTTCGTCATGTAACCCGCTATCCCATTCCTGTTACCAAACAAAAAAAACGCGGAAAACTGGACCATAGAAGGCAGGCCACGGCTCGAGTACCCTTTACCGATGCGCGCTGGTTCCATGGTTCGGCTCGGGTTCAGATTTCACGCAACTCCACTCCTAGACCATACCGTGCCTGTATACATACCGGCGTGTCCCAATCATCTGTGAGACACTTTGGTACGGGTCAGTTTCAGGAAATGGCTTCCCCGTGCAAACGTACCTGTGCGAGACGAAAGGAAAGCAAACGAGAAACCACGTTACAAAGAGAGAAGATTTAATATAATTGACGCTAATGAGTGACACAGTGTATGTGTGGCGTGAATGGATGGCTATACGCTGCACGCATACGTTTGAAATGAAACGAATGAAGAGGCAAAAACCGTCCAGCAACAATACGCCTATAATAACGGAACGAAAATGCGTCCATTCACGTGACGGTACAATAACAATGAAAAAACAAAATGTATCAAACGAAACGGTCGGAAAACGGTAGCCATTTGTTGGGACGCTCGTTGGAGAGTGTGCCACTAAGCCCAGACCCGTGCTACCGGCAGAAGTAATTTGTTAAATGCGTCTTTTTCAGACCAATACCTGCATGCAAATTGATAGAAAGACCCCTCAGAGGCGAGTTGAAAAGCCCGCCCGGCTGTGGGCAGTGAATGATTGGAGAGGATCGAAACGATTAGCGTTCCACGTCAAGATGCCACTCCGGTAGCATAACCATTTTTTCTGTTTTCGTTCGCCACCTTATCGTACTTTGCTCACGCGGAATGTAACACAAGTAGTTGCCTTTTGAAAAATAAAATCTGTCGAACGCTTCTGTCCAGGCGCAGACTCCGTTCCCGCAATCAATCTGCCGCGCGGTGATGCAATCGTTATTTTCATATTTCCGCACTGAAGTGCAACGCGAGCGGGCGAGCGCGAGCGCGCGCGCGCAGACAAAAACGCGCGCGGTGGAAATCTTTTGACGGTGGTCATCGAACACGTGCATGCATGAGTACCATTTTCCGCAACCTCGTTTCGCCTGCTGACCAGCTTCGTTTGGGAGTGGGTCCGTTGTTGGGGCTGTTTTTTTCGCTTCTCTCCAACATGTATGCATTTTCCACTCTCATTTTATGCCTTCTCCATCTTGGGACGCTCGGCCGAGTTTCGCGCCGAGTCATTCCCGTGCAGCCCGGTCTTTTTTAGCGACAAAAGAAACAGTGTGCTAAGAAAGTCTTGTAGTTTTGAATTGAAGCCCTGCGTGAATGAAAGTCCTGTTGCCGTGGCAACATAATGCAACCATACTTTTTTGAAAATTTTGTAAAATACACACCTACTAGTGAAAGCTTCTAGTGATAGCTTGAATAATGAAGAAAAACTAAATTGAATATAATTTAAAACAAGATCTCATCATTTTGGAATCTCGATAGGCATTTTAAAACAATATTATCATCGTTGACATGCTCGACTAACTTTTTGAGAATAGTTTTTTAGAATATTATTTAGTAAAAGTTCTGCAATCATTACGATCTAATAGGAAATAATCATTTCAATTCCAGACAAAGCCTTCTTAGCCGCATAATATGTAATATGCATTACCCTATCGTGCAGGACCACTCCCCGACTGTCAGAAGAGACTGTCGGCGTATGCTTCGCGCGGCGTCCGGAAAATGGACTACCATCGATCGATCAGCAACCTCAGCAGGGAGTCATCACGGTAAACCGCGTGCCGTGATCGAGTTTGGGCAGAGAAATATGACCGTAAAATCAATACTCCCGCCTGAATGGTCGTGCATTACGTAATACAGCATGCCGTACAAGCTGCAGCATGCAGCGCACCAGAGACCTCCCAACCACTGCTGTTTGTGGAGAGGTCTTTTGTCTTGTGCCCAGGATAAGTATTGGAAAAGTGCAGTCCAATGGGCAGAATGAGTTGAGAAAAACCTATCGTTTACCTATGATTAAATTGATTTCGAAACGGGGCGTTTTGCTACTTGTCAAAGCGCGCTCGTTACGAGTCGGGACTCCGGCACGACTCCGCACGGTGGCACGGCACCTTTTTTGCGAAGGTTCGAAATATGAGGGCATCATATATTGGCTTGACTTTAAATTGTCTAATTGGTATCGGTCATAAAGAATCTTCTTAGCTAAGTGGTGTTGCGTTTAGCAATAATCACTCTTGAGCATAGTAAAACTTGTCTTTATCCGCTTTGTTTTTTGAAGATATAGTATATCACTTCGATTTGTCATACATTTTGATTACTTACAGGCTTAAAACGAAACATTTTTTGCATACACTTGGTAAAATATCGACACACATACCAAAGCCATAATAGAACAAAACATTGCCTATGACGTTTAGATTTTTTTATTACACAATTCATCCATCAACTCAATGTTATCGTCATGCTACTAATAATGTTTAGAATGTTTAGAATGAACGGTCCCGTCAAACGGTGTGGAACGGAACAGGTCAACCGCATCAGTGGTTCTGGTAAATTGGCACCAGAGGGCGCGGATGGAAGGCGAGAGTAATCGGGGGGGAATGACCCGAAAGCGTTGCTTTAAATAATCAACACGCAGAGATAAAAGACGTATTTTTTAGCGACAAAAGAAACAGTGTGCTAAGAAAGTCTTGTAGTTTTGAATTGAAGCCCTGCGTGAATGAAAGTCCTGTTGCCGTGGCAACATAATGCAACCATACTTTTTTGAAAATTTTGTAAAATACACACCTACTAGTGAAAGCTTCTAGTGATAGCTTGAATAATGAAGAAAAACTAAATTGAATATAATTTAAAACAAGATCTCATCATTTTGGAATCTCGATAGGCATTTTAAAACAATATTATCATCGTTGACATGCTCGACTAACTTTTTGAGAATAGTTTTTTAGAATATTATTTAGTAAAAGTTCTGCAATCATTACGATCTAATAGGAAATAATCATTTCAATTCCAGACAAAGCCTTCTTAGCCGCATAATATGTAATATGCATTACCCTATCGTGCAGGACCACTCCCCGACTGTCAGAAGAGACTGTCGGCGTATGCTTCGCGCGGCGTCCGGAAAATGGACTACCAGGGATAATGTGCCGCCAGCTTAAATTCGTAAGAATGTGCGCATGAAAAGTTTTCTCACCTCCCTCCACCACATTTGCATAATCATATTTACAACTCATTTCCCACTTGGCGGTGGAGTAACTTTTCACAGCTTTTCAGCAAGCACTTATCACCTCTGAGGGGTTCGGTTAAGATAGCACGGAAAAAGGTTTGAAGAGAATGGGAGCCTGTATTGAAGACAGAGCGCTTAAGTTTAGCGCTAGTTTACTACATTGTTTTGGGATTAGTTTGTTTGTGTTTATTAGTTCTAAATTTAATTCTAATTGCACTTTGATTAGTTTCTGTGTCAACAGTCGAAAATCTGCGTAGATAATCAGGCTTGATGATTTTTAATCTTACTTCAGTTATTATACAGGCTTTTATTATTTGTTCAGGAATGGATGTCCTCAACATCCTAGTCAACCATAGTTCTAGTAGGCCAAAATTCTTAAAAAGGTTACTATCTGAAAGTACCAGGTTTTGGACATAAAAGAAAATGAGCTAAAGCTTACTTACTCTCAGATTCACAAGAAGATTTGAAACGATTCCGGCGACATGAGGTCAAGAATTGGTATGCCTAAATATGAGGGCATCATATATTGGCTTGACTTTAAATTGTCTAATTGGTATCGGTCATAAAGAATCTTCTTAGCTAAGTGGTAGGGGGGGGGGGGGGGGGGGGGGGGGAGGGAGGACCTCCCAATCGCACGGTCGGATGAATGTTTGCTCTATTACTTACGCCCCGAGACAGAATGGAAATTCATAGTAACAACAACAACAAAAACACACACAGGTAAACCACCCAGAGTGTTTCGGGGCGAGAAATGGGTGGTTTTATCACACGGTAACCACGCGTTGCGAACGCCCTGCGCTAAATGGCGCTTTTTGTTTGGCCGCAGCAAACATTTCCACACAAAGGCAAAGCGCCAAAAAAGTATACGAAATTTTTGAACGTGCCCGGAAATTCCTCCCCACCGTACGTGAGACAACGGACGATTAAGTCCTCCCGGTTCGTCACTGCTGGGCGGGCGTCATTACTCAACCACATCCGGGGGCTGGTTGCCCGGGTGGAGCCAAGGTATGCTGGGGAGGAGCGGGCCGACAAAACTGCACGGGCTGACTCGTCATGAATCTTAACTATTTTCCAAAGAAATTGGTGTGAAAATTGTGTGTTTATATCACTATTTGATAACCGTTTGTTCAAACAGCAAAGGCGAATCGTAACGTTCCATTCTTCCCAATATGAACACAAAAGACTTAAACGCTGGAGCAAGTGACGAACCGGGCTTGAATCAACAAATTGTGTCCAGGCAGTGGCCTCGACAGGTAGTTGTCAATTATGCAGAAGAAAAGAACCATTTCATACCCATTGTAAAGCTCCATCGGGCAAGGTAATGCAAAGAAAGCCAATGTGCCGAGTGTGGCCCGAACAGGCACGAGTAAAGAGATTCCTTTGATATGTTTTATTATTGCGCATTCCTAAGCCTTAACCAAACTAAATCGACACGGACAAAATTGACCATTCTCTGGCGTATGCAAAACACCTTTATTGCCGCATTGTCCATCGCACAAATGCTCAAGGAGCCAGTCAGGCTCGACCCCGCGCGCGAACGTATGATATTTTTTTTTGTGTTGTTCGAGGCGATATCCGAGATGGTGGAGAAAAAAAACATAAAATAAAACCTGACGCAATTTCGCACACTCACGAACAAACGGCCGTTTGTCGGTGCGCCAAACTGCAGGTGAAAAATTACCTGTCACGGCTGAACAATTGCATTTGGTCGCCCTTCGGCCTTTGGTCACGTATGAAACCGGTCAGCTGTGGCAACGGGATGGTCAAAACCATCCACCTATTTTTGTTTTCTTTTCACAATCCTAAACCGCAATCATAGAGACTGCAAAAGAGAAGGGAAGAGTGCTGAAAACGAACGCCCATCCGTACCGCAACCTAGGCCGCGGCCGATACCGTGGGTGATTGTCTGTTGCAGAAAGGAAAGCATACATTTCGCTGTTCCACAGCACTCACAGTGCCGGCTTTCACACTTCACATTTAACACCTGCGGTAACGCAGGGGGGGGGGGGGGGGGGGGGGGCCCCCGGTGGCGCAGGGAAAGGAAGTGAACGCTTTAGTTTTACTTGGTATAATGCTGTGTTTTAATACAATCAGTATTTTTCATATATGCTTACAACTATAATCGCTTCCTCTTAACTATTTTCCAAAGAAATTGGTGTGAAAATTGTGTGTTTATATCACTATTTGATAACCGTTTGTTCAAACAGCAAAACTAGACCATACCGTGCCTGTATACATACCGGCGTGTCCCAATCATCTGTGAGACACTTTGGTACGGGTCAGTTTCAGGAAATGGCTTCCCCGTGCAAACGTACCTGTGCGAGACGAAAGGAAAGCAAACGAGAAACCACGTTACAAAGAGAGAAGATTTAATATAATTGACGCTAATGAGTGACACAGTGTATGTGTGGCGTGAATGGATGGCTATACGCTGCACGCATACGTTTGAAATGAAACGAATGAAGAGGCAAAAACCGTCCAGCAACAATACGCCTATAATAACGGAACGAAAATGCGTCCATTCACGTGACGGTACAATAACAATGAAAAAACAAAATGTATCAAACGAAACGGTCGGAAAACGGTAGCCATTTGTTGGGACGCTCGTTGGAGAGTGTGCCACTAAGCCCAGACCCGTGCTACCGGCAGAAGTAATTTGTTAAATGCGTCTTTTTCAGACCAATACCTGCATGCAAATTGATAGAAAGACCCCTCAGAGGCGAGTTGAAAAGCCCGCCCGGCTGTGGGCAGTGAATGATTGGAGAGGATCGAAACGATTAGCGTTCCACGTCAAGATGCCACTCCGGTAGCATAACCATTTTTTCTGTTTTCGTTCGCCACCTTATCGTACTTTGCTCACGCGGAATGTAACACAAGTAGTTGCCTTTTGAAAAATAAAATCTGTCGAACGCTTCTGTCCAGGCGCAGACTCCGTTCCCGCAATCAATCTGCCGCGCGGTGATGCAATCGTTATTTTCATATTTCCGCACTGAAGTGCAACGCGAGCGGGCGAGCGCGAGCGCGCGCGCGCAGACAAAAACGCGCGCGGTGGAAATCTTTTGACGGTGGTCATCGAACACGTGCATGCATGAGTACCATTTTCCGCAACCTCGTTTCGCCTGCTGACCAGCTTCGTTTGGGAGTGGGTCCGTTGTTGGGGCTGTTTTTTTCGCTTCTCTCCAACATGTATGCATTTTCCACTCTCATTTTATGCCTTCTCCATCTTGGGACGCTCGGCCGAGTTTCGCGCCGAGTCATTCCCGTGCAGCCCGGTCGGCC
>KZ067907.1:65269-80082 GCA_002091845.1 Anopheles cracens
CTTGCGTAGTTATTCTTTTCGTCCAACCAGCATCGCAACACAGCCAGCCTAGCATTGAAAGCGCAACAGCCGCCTAGCGATTGAGCTTCGGGGTTTGTCGCTTGCACCATGGCGTTGAAGTTCTTCGTTCGCTCGCTCGTTCGCCGGCTGCCGCCGTTTTTCGAGCGCACGCAACAACCACTGGCGCACGGCGGAGCGCGGAGTAAGACGGGCAGGACAGGAACCACGATTTCAATTGATCCGTACCGGGTGCTCGCTAATGATGCGTACGTACGCAACCGTATGCAACTGCACGCACGCACGCACGCAAAATTCTGTACGTCCTTGCGCAATGCTGCCCGTACGGTCTGGCCGCGTTCGCGGTACGAGGGGAAAAAATGTAGATAAATATTTGATTACTGTTTAGATGCGTTTGCTTCATATTTTGTTCGTTGTACTATTTTTTAGATGTTTTTTTACCGTCTTCTTCCACCATCTCCTTCAATCGAATTTCCGACGTCATTTGCAGACGGTGAAAGGTAGCCCCGGTATCTGTTTGAAAGGTCGGTCAAGTTCGTTTCGCTGCCCTCCGTGGGTCATCTTCGCGTGCGTTAATGCCATGCACTTGCTGGCACATTCAAATTTCAGCTCACCGGACGCGATCGGCGTGTTGTTGTTGTTGTTGCTGCCGCTGCCATAGTGTACGTGTCGATCAAGAAGACCCCGTCGGCATGGAAGCGCGCGCCGCCACTTGGAAGCGCATCTTGAAAGCGTTCGGCCGGTGCCGTTTGAGGCGAGAAAACTGTCTGGTGCAAATGTCATCGCACGAAACGCGCCTAACTTGAAGATCAATCGCTCATGATGAGCCGAAAATGTCACCTGGCATCCCCGGCTGGCCAACCAGCCTGCCGTCACAGCCGATTCGGGCGGTTCCGACGTCACACATTTGATAATCGTAGAGTTTGGCTCCCGCACCGTGTGTGTGCGCTTGATTTTGTAAGGTAACGAACCTCCCCCACTCGAGTGGCGTTGATGCGGTTGCCTCAAAATGTGTCTATACAGTTTGTCATTAAAAATCAAGCGAACGGTTCGACCCTCCTGAAAGCTTAATTGCAACGTATTCATCTGGCAATCGTTTAATAGCACCGACTAACCTCCATATGGGTACTGGAGCACTCGCTACAGGCAGCGGCCACATCCAAAGGACGATGGCTAGGCGTTTGTCAAGCTGATATTTAGAGGGAAGTGATCGTTTTGCTAGGTCAGATTCTACTACGAAACCTTGTATTTTGAGTTATTTTTTATTTCACACTCAATACATATTCAAAACTTTGATGAAATTCATTCTCTATTATATTATTAAATCATCGCTGAACGGCAAGCTGCACAGATTGAATAATTCTGCTCAAATTATGCATCCTTCACCATAACTCCGTAACCCAGCAACGGCAACTGTCACAACACGTTAATATATCAAGGAGAACTTCATAAATTCAATTTGAACAGAAAAAACACAACAACACCACTAATGGCTTCCCCAATTTTTCGCCTTCGGGCTGTGCTATTTCGGTGCTCCGATTTTTGTGCAACGCCATTAGTGCAATTATTTTCGCTTTCTTTCTCACGCGCACCGCGGCCGCTGCTGTTCCCTCGGTCTCGGGTATTATGACACAAATTTCTTCGTCAATGTTTGCGATACGTGTGGGGGGAGGCGGTTGCGTTTTTTTTGTGTACCTTTCGACTGTACCACCCCGTAGTCGTAGTTGAACGAATGGAACGCTGCTGCAAACAAACGCAGCCGAAAATGGTCCCAGTGAGAAAAGTGCCGAAGAAATTATCATCTACCGGTGATCCAGTTATGCAACGACGGCCAACGTATTACTGGGGCGGAAAGCGATGCGGCGAAAAAAGGAAAAGAAATCAAACAAAGCGTTACGTTCCAAAAAGAATAATTAAAACTAATACTGTGAGGAAGACTTGTGAGTTGGTTCGCAAGTGGTTACGAATCCGGTCAGACCGATTGCACTGATCGTTCGCCAATAAAGCTGGCTTCAAATGTAACCTGTCCTCAATAGGAAAAGGTAAATGTGTCAAACTCATGCCACATCCGGCACCGGCGATGGTTTGAGACAGTATCGAGTTAAATAGCTACATGATTTAATACTTTGATTCCTTCAACTGGGGTCTGCCACCCAAATCGCAGGCATCAATGACATCCCTAATTGGATGCTGCACCGATGGCGTGAAACCCCTCGGCGGTTGGTGATGGTAATTTTTGAGTGCGTTTTTCAACCCCAAACAATTCTCCATTTCCAGTGCCGCCATGGCCAACGCCTTTTCCATCGAAAATTACAAGGCACCAATCGGATCCGAAAACGAACCAAAACAACAGACTCCGGTGCAGAACACCAGACACGGACACGGAGAGGCTGGGATTGGGTTTGGCTTTGGTGCGCATTCTCGGCTTCGACGTCTGTCTACTAATGTCGCCGTGGAACGAATTATACATTGGGTCGGACTTGATTGTAGTCGTAAATTAGCTGTTTACGAAGTGAGCCGCACGCAAACCGAAAAGCTTCTGATCCTAGCCCGGGGAAAGGTGGTTCCGTTTCGTTTCGTTTCTACCGCTATCTGCCGCGCGCGCGCGCTCGCCCGCGAGATTGAGTGATTTCATCCGCCCAAGGCCACCGAAGGTGTTCGGGGCGAGCCGGTGCACCTGATCGCGCGACCGTAACAATCGGACGCCTTAATACACGAGCGGAGCGATGGATTGGCTTTGTTTCATCAATTATCTACAGTTTCGCCTGCACAGTTCGCGCTGTTCTTAATGGTGTTTCGATCATAAAATTGTACCCGGAGCCATTAAAGGAAACATTTTGGGGAACCAGAAAGGTTTTTATTCTGCTCTCTTTCTATCTTTTCCTCTCTCTCTTTCTCTCTTTCCTCCTGTTAACATAAAAATCTCGATCAAACATTCTCTGTCACTGACACCGGCTCGCACATATTGGCCATAATTTTGCCGGTTGGCTCGTAAAAAACTGAAAGTAAATCTTATTGCAGATTTTTCATCCTTACCTTAGCACCACCAGTGAACCAATTTGCGGTACTCCGCTTTTCGCTTTGGATAAGCGAAAAAACAAAAAGTCACAACTTGCGACAAAAAGTAACCCTTGAGGGGCTCGAATCCAAGCGATGACCTTCGTGATACTGTTATGCATTAATTAATTTTAATTGCACCTGTCCCGGTCCCGGTGACACCGCGACAGTAGGTGAGCAGGCTGCCGGGAAAAGACGTTCGACCCAACTGGGAATCTGTCCCCGATACCGGGCGTGAACCCCATCGCAACACAAACATTATCCGCGTCTCACGATTCGCCGTTATCAGGGTTCGTTCGCAGCTGATGGCCCATCTAGGCGCACCGCAAAACGCGGTCCCGGTTTTACGGTTAGCTGCAAGCTTTCGTTTCGGTGCACCCAAGCCCCGGCTATGACGCTCGGTAATGGAGCAGGTTTCGAATGTGGAGTGGTTTCGGTGCTGTTTTATGGATTCATAATTTGGCACACCGAATTAAAACGAGAGTTCTGACGAAGGACACTTTCCATTTCTGATTCTTGGTCTAGCCAAGGGCACATTAAGGTGTTTTATTGGAGTGCTGCATTCTTCTGTACGTCAATCCAACCAACAGGTGTTGAAGAGAGATTGTAAAATTATCTTTTGATGCAGTATTACAGCACTGAGTACTATTTTTCTAAAACAATGCATTGCTTTTATATCTCTCAATATAAAATCGTTATGCGTTTTTGACTGTATAAATTTATTATAAAAGATTTACAACAAATATACGTAGGAAACTGTTTGAAACAAAATGGAAAAATATATGCTTGTTTTATTTATTACAAAAAAAAATATCGCCTTGGAATGCTCCAATGGAAATAATGAGAACAACGATTTCTTTCTCCTTTATAGTGAATAAATTCTCAGTGTGATCATATTTCTGGGATACTTAGAATTTTTAATTACTTTTAATTACCTCAAAATACAAAAGAGGATTTGTATCAAAAAACTTCTTCGATCATAATGGATGGAAAATATCCCTAAATATGAAAATTTGGGTAAACTTAGTTAGTAGTTTGGAATTTTGTGCCTGTGCTTTTGTGAAGCAAGATGCGTGTGTTCATTCTCATTCGTACGCAAGAGATAATATTTCATTCACCCCTACATTTCTTCTAAAATGCTGGTCTTTGTTTTGGTTTTTGGATGAAAGATCAACCTATATTTATCATGCTGCGGTTTTCCATACTAACAAGGAACCGAATTTCAGCATGAAATTCCTTTTTCGCGTTCACCCAAACGCAACCGACCTCAATTCAGCCTCCGAAGCCATCACTCTCCGGTCGGGTTCGTCGCTTGGTGTTGTTTTTTCCTTCGCTGCAGTCGAGCCGAGTCGTTTGTTTTGCGGCGTTCCTCGGTTTGTTCGGCGCATTACCCAACACCGCTGGCCGGAGGAATTTATTCCATCCGAGTCCGAAAATCGAACACCGATCCGCCTCGATTGATGTGCGGCAACCACCGGCCTTCCCTCCCGAGGGGGTTTTCGCCATCGATCGCACCCCCCCCGAAGGAGGAAAATCAAGCGATTGTTCGGCGAGACGGGACGACCGACTGACGGTGACCGAGATCGAAGCGAAGCGGTCGGCTGGTCGACTGATTACGTGTGAACTTGGGGATTTGTGGCATCGACCTGGGGCCATCGGCGGTGGCGATAAAATGGAGGGCATCCGCACATGGACCGTGGGTGTGTGTGCCGAGCGCCCCATAACCCCGGGAACGGTGGTTGATTTTAATCAAATTTCTACGATGGATGTTTTTCCCCCCTCTCTGTGAACACCAAACGCCTCGAAAGCGATTCCAATCAACACGCCTTGAAAGGGCTGCCGGACGGGTAGCCTTAGGGAAAAGAGCACGAGATACTTTCGCTTTCAAGGTTGCCGGCACGGGCCAACGGAACGTCCAAGTCGTGGTCAGGAAAACAAGTAAGAGCCGCAAACGAGCGGTTATGCAAGGAAGGCCGAATGAGACGATTTGAATAAATTCCGTATATTTAATTAGTGATTTTCCAAAAGTTGACTTACAAGGTGGACATTGTATTTTTTTTTATACATACATGCCATTCGTAAATAAAATCGAATATGTTTGAATAGCAAAATTTATTCTTGACACTCTTCATAAATAAAAAATAGTTGATTTCAAATTGCTTCAACCGTTTCTCATTTGTATAACCGTTCCCAAAAAAATTGCCATAAATATATAAAAATCGAAAATACCTTTCAACTGCCTCATCGGCAAAAGTCGGCATCTTAAAAGAGATTGAGATAAGCAATAGATTGCCTACTGCCTATAACAGCCTACAGTACTGTGTCTATAACAGCTGAGGTTTTCTAAAAAAAAATCTCATAATTTCACAGACTATACTGACTATACTAACTATACTAAGAATGGCAAAAGGAATGCTCAAAACAACGAAGATCCACATTTTTAAGATTAAGATCCATTAAGATTTTAAGATCCCCATGAAATAACATAACCAAAAGTGGAATATATTATCCTTTTGTGCCCCATATTGCTGAAGGCTAAATTCATCGTGTGCGGTGGTTATCAAATTTAACGGTGGTCGATACACATCGTTCGAACGCGCTGAGGACCCCTGCATTTATTTGGAAACTGTTTACTTCGAACACGTTCTTTGGCAAACGCGTTCTACTGCGAAACGCATTCTGATAAGCACGTGGTTGTCATGTCGGAGAGTGTGTGAGTGAGAGGTTATACGTGAACTCTCTCTCCTCTTCCTGAAAGAGGTTCTCAACGGCTTCGTGCGATCGATCAACGGATCGATCGATCTCTTATTATATTACAATATAGCTGACGCTCATTATTTCAGAAACAGAATCCGAAAATTAGTGACGCAACATGCGGTTTAAAATTAGTTGAATATACTTATTAGAATAGTGACAAAGTATGCAATAAATACTTTTTTTTGTAATCTAAAAAAGAAAAAAAAATCCAATATTTTCGTCATTTTTTTTAAATATACATATGCAAAAAATCAAGAATAAAATTGTTCTTCTGTGATGCGACGACAATCTTCGTAGACTTATGCCTTCAATGAAGCTGAACATCCTTAGAGACCAATTTTTCATACGTAGTAATATAATCAGTCTTAGATGAATAGATTAACAAAAAAATGAATCATATAAACAGATTGAAAACACGTGTTGAGTGTACATTTGTTGTTATGAATAATTATAGCATCTTCAGTACATTTCTGTTCACGATTAATATTTTCGATGCCTTAAGCGCGTTATATCGAAGAAATGTTGCGATAACAACATCGAGCTACAACGCACGTATCAATTTGTTGATGACGAAATAAAATATGTCTCACTGCAACTCAAACGCAACGTTTCCCAACCAAGATAAGGTCAGGAAGAAAGAAATCACGCGTTCAACTAGCAGAGTGTTCCACATTGCCGAAACCAGCGCGTGTTCATGCATTTCTTCGCACGCCGTAGCATGCCCGAATAAAAAACAAACACCAGATTTTCTCTACCAATATGGCGTACGACAACCGGGACAACAACATCGGCCCGACGCTCTGCGACGACGGGCTGTGCCACACAAGTCGCGACGGTACGGCTGAGGCCACCGCATCGATAACGCAACCGCAACATGTCACACAGCGTGTAGTGAAAATTTCATTTGCAACAAAATCCATCACACTAAATAAGCGCGCTGCCCGTTTTGGCACAACCGCCGCGGTAACCGCACCGGCGCTCGAATGGAGATGTTTTGCTGCCTGCCGTTACAAACCAGCGGACCGTAAGGGGGCCCGATAAGTTCAACGGGTTCAATACGAACGGTACACGCGTCACGATGTCGTACACCGATGCGGAGAATGCTCTCCTGCCATACTTTTGGCTCATGGCTTGTAATTAATACACATACATATTAATGATTTCCATTAAAAAAAAAGATCGCCAGTCTAGTGTGACATAATAAATGGACGAGAAAGGACATCCAGAGTGGATTTGTGTTTTATTACATTTTACCCACCGCGCATAAAAAGAAGCATGCGCGAAAAGAAAAATCGAATCATCATTCGCTTCCACATCCTTGTGCTGCCCATTCCCACCGGATGCACCGGATCGTTTATCATGCGCAGAAATAAAACGAGGTCCGAACGATTCACACGAGGTGCGCATCCTATTAGCGCATCGTTCCCGCTCCCGCTTCCACGTTTCCCGCATTGAAATGATATAATGCCGCCCGACACCGCACCGCGTGCGACGTTATGTTTTATGTTTTCGCGTATGGAAAACCGCAGCATGATAAATATAGGTTGATCTTTCATCCAAAAACCAAAACAAAGACCAGCATTTTAGAAGAAATATAGGGGTGAATGAAATATTATCTCTTGCGTACGAATGAGAATGATCATACGCATCTTGCTTCACAAAAGCACAGGCACAAAATTCCAAACTACTAACTAAGTTTACCCAAATTTTCTTATTATGTGATATTTTCCATCCATTATGATCGAAGAAGTTTTTTGATACAAATCCTCTTTTTAATTTTGAGGTAATTAAAAGTAATTAAAAATTCTAAGTATCCCAGAAATATGATCACACTGAGATTTTATTTACTATAAAGGAGAAAGAAATCATTGTTCTCATTATTTCCATTGGAGCATTCCAAGGCGATATTTTTTTTGTAATAAATAAAACAAGCATATATTTTTTCCATTTTGTTTCAAACAGTTTCCTACGTATATTTGTTGTAAATCTTTTATAATAAATTTACACAGTCAAAAACGCATTACGATTTTATATTGAGAGATATCAAAGCAATGCATTGTTTTAGAAAAATAGTACTCAGTGCTGTAATACTGTATCAAAAGATAATTTTACAATCTCTCTTCAACACCTGTTGGTTGGATTGACGTACAGAAGAATGCAGCACTCCAATAAAACACCTTAATGTGCCCTTGGCTAGACCAAGAATCAGAAATGGAAAGTGTCCTTCGTCAGAACTCTCGTTTTAATTCGGTGTGCCAAATTATGAATCCATAAAACAGCACCGAAACCACTCCACATTCGAAACCTGCTCCATTACCGAGCGTCATAGCCGGGGCTTGGGTGCACCGAAACGAAAGCTTGCAGCTAACCGTAAAACCGGGACCGCGTTTTGCGGTGCGCCTAGATGGGCCATCAGCTGCGAACGAACCCTGATAACGGCGAATCGTGAGACGCGGATAATGTTTGTGTTGCGATGGGGTTCACGCCCGGTATCGGGGACAGATTCCCAGTTGGGTCGAACGTCTTTTCCCGGCAGCCTGCTCACCTACTGTCGCGGTGTCACCGGGACCGGGACAGGTGCAATTAAAATTAATTAATGCATAACAGTATCACGAAGGTCATCGCTTGGATTCGAGCCCCTCAAGGGTTACTTTTTGTCGCAAGTTGTGACTTTTTGTTTTTTCGCTTATCCAAAGCGAAAAGCGGAGCAGCGCAAATTGGTTCAATGGTGGTGCTAAGGTAAGGATGAAAAAAGCTGCAATAAGACTTACTTTCAGTTTTTTACGAGCGAACCGGCAAAATTATGGCCAATTTGTGCGAGCCGGTGTCAGTGACAGAGAATGTTTGATCGAGATTTTTATGTTAACAGGAGGAAAGAGAGAAAGAGAGAGGAAAAGATAGAAAGAGAGCAGAATAAAAACCTTTCTGGTTCCCCAAAATGTTTCCTTTAATGGCTCCGGGTACAATTTTATGATCGAAACACCATTAAGAACAGCGCGAACTGTGCAGGCGAAACTGTAGATAATTGATGAAACAAAGCCAATCCATCGCTCCGCTCGTGTATTAAGGCGTCCGATTGTTACGGTCGCGCGATCAGGTGCACCGGCTCGCCCCGAACACCTTCGGTGGCCTTGGGCGGATGAAATCACTCAATCTCGCGAGCAAGCGCGCACGCGCGGCAGATAGCGGTAGAAACGAAACGAAACGGAACCACCTTTCCGCGGGCTAGGATCAGAAGCATTTCGGTTTGCGTACGGCTCACTTCGTAAACAGCTAATTTACGACTACAATCAAGTCCGACCCAATGTATAATTCGTTCCACGGCGACATTAGTAGACAGACGTCGAAGCCGAGAATGCGCACCAAAGCCAAACCCAATCCCAGCCTCTCCGTGTCCGTGTCTGGTGTTCTGCACCGGAGTCTGTTGTTTTGGTTCGTTTTCGGATCCGATTGGTGCCTTGTAATTTTCGGTGGAAAAGGCGTTGGCCATGGCGGCACTGGAAATGGAGAATTGTTGTGGTTGAAAAACGCACTCAAAAATTACCATCACCAACCGCCGAGGGGTTTCACGCCATCGGTGCAGCATCCAATTAGGGATGTCATTGATGCCTGCGATTTGGGTGGCAGACCCCAGTTGAAGGAATCAAAGTATTAAATCATGTAGCTATTTAACTCGATACTGTCTCAAACCATCGCCGGTGCCGGATGTGGCATGAGTTTGACACATTTACCTTTTCATATTGAGGACTGGTTACATTTAAAGCCAGCTTTATTGGCGAATGATCCGTGCAATCGATCTGACCGGATTCGTAACCACTTACGAACCAACTCACAAGTCTTCATCACAGTATTAGTTTTAATTATTATTTTTGGAACGTAACGCTTTGTTTAATTTCTTTTCCTTTTTTCGCCGCATCGCTTTCCGCCCCAGTAATACGTTGGCCGTCGTTGCATAACTGGATCACCGGTAGATGATAATTTCTTCGGCACTTTTCTCACTGCGACCATTTTCGGCTGCGTTTGTTTGCAGCAGCGTTCCATTCGTTCAACTACGACTACGGGGAGGTACAGTCGAAAGGTACACAAAAAAAAGCCCCCACCTCCCCCCACACGTATCGCAAACATTGACGAAGAAATTTGTGTCATAATACCCGAGACCTAGGAAACAGCAGCGGCCGCGGTGCGCGTGAGAAAGAAAGCGAAAATAATTGCACTAATGGCGTTGCACAAAAATCGGAGCACCGAAATAGCACAGCCCGAAGGCGAAAAATTGGGGAAGCCATTAGTGGTGTTGTTGTGTTTTTTCTGTTCAAATTGAATTTATGAAGTTCTCCTTGATATATTAACGTGTTGTGACAGTTGCCGTTGCTGGGTTACGGAGTTATGGTGAAGGATGCATAATTTGAGGAGAATTATTCAATCTGTGCAGCTTACCGTTCAGCGATGATTTAATAATATAATAGAGAATGGAATTTCTTCTAAAATGCTGGTCTTTGTTTTGGTTTTTGGATGAAAGATCAACCTATATTTATCATGCTGCGGTTTTCCATACTAACAAGGAACCGAATTTCAGCATGAAATTCCTTTTTCGCGTTCACCCAAACGCAACCGACCTCAATTCAGCCTCCGAAGCCATCACTCTCCGGTCGGGTTCGTCGCTTGGTGTTGTTTTTTCCTTCGCTGCAGTCGAGCCGAGTCGTTTGTTTTGCGGCGTTCCTCGGTTTGTTCGGCGCATTACCCAACACCGCTGGCCGGAGGAATTTATTCCATCCGAGTCCGAAAATCGAACACCGATCCGCCTCGATTGATGTGCGGCAACCACCGGCCTTCCCTCCCGAGGGGGTTTTCGCCATCGATCGCACCCCCCCCGAAGGAGGAAAATCAAGCGATTGTTCGGCGAGACGGGACGACCGACTGACGGTGACCGAGATCGAAGCGAAGCGGTCGGCTGGTCGACTGATTACGTGTGAACTTGGGGATTTGTGGCATCGACCTGGGGCCATCGGCGGTGGCGATAAAATGGAGGGCATCCGCACATGGACCGTGGGTGTGTGTGCCGAGCGCCCCATAACCCCGGGAACGGTGGTTGATTTTAATCAAATTTCTACGATGGATGTTTTTCCCCCCTCTCTGTGAACACCAAACGCCTCGAAAGCGATTCCAATCAACACGCCTTGAAAGGGCTGCCGGACGGGTAGCCTTAGGAAAAAAAAGAGCACGAGATACTTTCGCTTTCAAGGTTGCCGGCACGGGCCAACGGAACGTCCAAGTCGTGGTCAGGAAAACAAGTTTCTTCGATTATGACTGCCGTGAGATGGACCAGCGATGCATTCCTAATCGTATCTGCGTTCTCATCATCATCGTCAAAAATTCGTTGCAGAGACGAGAAGAGTCCCTCATGATGGTTTGTTTGTTTTCAAGCTATGCATTTTTACACCGAAGATGCAGGCAAACATCAGCGGCCGGTGAATGCCACGTTCCAGGGAGCGATGCAACAGGTTTGGGTGTCGTGGGTCAACGGTCAAAAGACGGTCCTCCACCTACCTACGGCGACCTACTGACCGTGCCCCGTGTTGAAATAATGTATTCAAATCGCCCTATTCCTATGCGCAACCAGCGTGTCGGCCTGTTTTGAAGATCTAGGACAGTACGGAAGCAAACGAGCATGCTCGATTTGAAGATTCGCGTCCGCTGCGCGCTTTGCGTTTGATAATTGGCAAATAAACTCAAAAAATACTCCCCCGGCGACATTTGCATGCATTGCGTAAAGGTAATCGCTCCCTCCCACGCGCATTCTAATACATCTTGCACCTCCACGCACGCCCAACGTGTCGAGCGTCGCGCGCCTTGCAGTTGAATAACCTTTCGGGGCGACATTTCAAGCCGCAATCAATTTGGCATACTGCTTGACCGATCGAGAACAACTTCTACTGGCTCGCACGGATCTAACAGTGACGGCGCAACGGAGCAACGTATGGAAAAGCCAAGGATTTCTCTCCTCCACAACCCGCCCACCACCTCAGGCGGCCGGACCAATGTGTTGCAGCCCCTTCTTCTTATGCATTCGTCTGCGGGGAGTATGATTCGATGCATTAGGCATTATTGGCTGGTTTGTTTGTCCTAAATGACGATCATCGACCGTCGCAGCGTGGTTCTAATGATCACGCGCTTTATTCATGGTCTCGACAACAATCGACAATTATTGTCTGGTTTGGGTGCTTTCGATGGAACGATTATTAAATTGAGGCTTCATTACTACATTAGGCATATTTACCGACAAAGAAGGCCGTACGAAACCGGGAGGTAAAGAGCCTTTTAACCAGCGCGCTACAGCGTGTTCTACGTCACCAGGTTTATGAGCATTTCTTACCTGAAAGTAAATGAGAAAAAAAAAATATGTACTCGTCATTTCAAAAAATTTTCATGAGCAATGTTTAGATAAGAATACTAATAACCCCATTTTTTATCATACTTTATGAACCTTGAACATTCCTTCAACATCCTGGTATGAGATATTATATAATTAGTAGTGTTATTTTAACACCCCTTCCACATCAAGATTCATAAATTTTATTTATTTTTTGAATGAATATTCAAGATTTCCAAAGTTTCTCATTTCTGTATATCTGCAGTCTTCAAAGTAAAGTCCGTGAGTCTGATTCCAATTATTTATCAAATTATCTCCCTCATGCGAGCATGCTTCTTCCTAAATGTACCTAAGTTTAAATTGATCTTTAAGTTTAATCACTTAGAATATAGAGTAGACTAGACAAAAAGTACAAGAATTCATCTCATCAAGCTTATTTTTATATACCAAAGCTTCTGTTGACCATACACAGTATAAAAATGTTGGATGTTTAAAAAATAACACCAACATTTGCGTATAAATCAAGCAGATTATTGTCAAAGCTACAGCCAACAATGACGGCATGTATACTCGAATAATTGTTGTGGCTATTCTACTCGATTTAACCCTCTACTGCTCGACTAATTTGTTGCATTGGTGACGTTTCTGCGACGTTTGGTGACGTTTGCTCTTGCCTACCATTTTAACAATATTGCAAACCGGCAGGGGAACATAACTATTACAATATTACACCCCTTTTCATTTTAAAATATACAGAATGCCAAATATGCATCCTCTAGATTGCAGTGCCCTTAATAATTTCCAGTAATCCAACCCTTTTTGTAAACCCTGCTCTATACTGGTGACATTAGCTACGGTGTGCTTCACTTGATTAAAACAATTTGAAGTGATGATAATGCTTTCCAATCATGGTGTAAATTAATTCCGCGACCAGCGTAATCAACTCATTCGTCGCATTCTTCACAGCTGCACTATCTCCCAACCACATACGAATCTCGCAAGCAGCAATAACCTACCAATCTTGCCTGCACTACCACGCAAACCGAGGAATGCCTGCCGAGAACACGATTGGAACAAATTGACAACAACCAAGACCGATGACGACATACATCGAATTGATTTGACGAATCGTGCAGCAACAAAACCAGCAGCTTCAAGTGTAATAGAAAAAAAACACCTCAGAGTCCATAAAAAATCAATTCCACCCATCAACGTGCAGAGCAAGTCCGGGGAAACGTTATCGAGGCGTTGTTTTTGGCAGGCAAAGCCTTACGCGAGCAACACGAAAACGCCTTTACGCGATAAATGCGATTTCGATGGCTGGTCCTTCTTTACGGTGACACTCGCTGGGACTGTGAGGTTATGTGATCACGCGAAAAAGAAACAAACGCCTTCGAGGAAGATTATCGAACGGACCCGCGGACTCCGATATGGACACGTGCAGACGTGTCGCCTCGCGTTCGCTATCGTAGCGGCATGTCGAGCGAGATATTGATTCGAGCGACAAATGGCGAGGTGATAAATCGATTAGTTTTCCCTTCGCAGGCGGGATGGAAAAATTCATAAGCACACCGTACATGGCGGGCACCCAGTCCGCAGAGCGCTACCGGCACCGTTTGGTACGTAGAATCGCACGAGAAACCGATTGGGAACGCTCCCGCTCACTCTCGCGGACTCTCCGAATGCCGGCGCATGCCAGATCTGTGGAGGGCTTCCACAAACGCGAACAGCACCTGCTCCAGCAGGGGCCGATTGCATAACGACGTGTTTGCAATTTCCAGCTTTTGTCCCAAAGCCGGCAGAACGGTGCTGGGGAGTTGGCAGCAGTGGTGGGCAGTCTTCGGCGTGACCCAATGGTGTGCGCCCGTGTCGATTGAACCAGTTTCGGTTTCCTGCTGCAGCCGTTTTCAGATGGGCTCGCTGATGGCGGTGCTCCATGTTCCAACGAACGTTTCCACCACCGACCACCGACGGCCCGGACACGTTCGCACGCGGATTCGTCCCGGCTTGACAGACCCTCTGACCGGTTCGAGCGTTCTGATTTGCAGGCTGAAAACGGATCACCCCAGCCCGAGCATGCGCAGAGGTGCTTTGATGCAGGTGCCGCCACCCGGTTGCCAACATTTGACAAGCATTAATCATAGATTCAACTCTGCCACGCGGAGACCTGCCAATTTTCGTGCGCCTTCCTCCCGATCCACTCCCCACGAACCTGCTGCAAGCGATCTTGGAGGTCGCCCAGTAGTGCCCAGGGAATGATCGACAAAAAGTCGCAGCAAATCGTTATACATCTAGCATCGGCGATCAGGTGGATACACGGTGAGCATTTACGCCGGTCGCTACCGCTCGCGTCGTCCCTGCGACTGTAATCTGTTGCGAGATCTACCGTTGCCGCGGACCGCGCGATTGGGTTCGCGATTGCCCGAAACGGGATTACTGTAAACACTTCACGACCTCACGGACACCACATTTTCGGACACCTGACTCTTTGGCACCGTGCCGCCGATCCGATGGTACGCGCCCTCTCACTCGGGTTGGATCAATAAATAATGCCACCGAAAAGATTGATGCCCTTTGGCGTCCATTGGCGTCGGTGCAAAGGTGTTTGCCGGCC
>KZ067910.1:13366-34332 GCA_002091845.1 Anopheles cracens
CCCAATTTCTACAAATAAAAATGCCACGAGTAAAAATAAACTTATGAAAAACTGCCGTTATTTATTTGCGCACCTAATAGTATTAACAATACAAAATACCAATTTATTTATTTGAACAACAAAATATTATAAAAAAAACAAAAACGAGATTTGGCTTTTTGGTTGAACGAGATTTGGCTTTCGAAATCCTCACGTTTGGTTCCTTTTTCCTATTGCACTCCTTAGTAGCCGAATCGTCGTCAGATGATTTGTATCGTTGCAGAGTGAAGAAAAAGGATTTGAATAAAACATTCTTCGCTTCTTTCCCTGTACATTATTTCAATGCGTGTAATAAACGAAAACAGCTTGAGAAAATCTATCATGTTAAGTTGGTCAGAAAATGAACAGTTGAGCACACCGCTGGCGGTTGTGAACTTTACTCTATAAAAACATATACATTTAATACTATTCAATATGCAATGACGATATTTTGTTTATTTTGAAATTCTGATAGATGGGATGTGCGCAAGGATCCGTCCAAAAACGTTCCTTAAAGTTTTTTAGATTTATAAATCTTCTTAAAAGGTTTGATTAGCACAATTCGTTAGAAAAATTCTTCGAATTTTCACGAAATATCTGCAGGCATTTCTACCAAGTACGAAATGGCACTGATGCCCCAATCAAACTCACCAGTACCTCCTCATAAATATTTAATATTAACCATTCCGTGCTCCAAAAAATCTCGAAAGCAACGATGAGCTGCGATGAGCAAACACACCCCTTGACTTTGGACCACCTCAAAAAAGGCACACCACATTGCTGTACGGCAAAAGGATTGGCTAAATGGCTGACTGCATTCCGATTCATTACGACTGCCGCGTCTTGAAATGCTAGATTAATTAGACATCAATCATTCATAGCCCAGCTGAAGGTAGGTGTGTGTTTGTTCCGCAGCCGTATCCACCACGGCTTTCGCAAGCGTGAGCGATGGCATGCGGAGGGTAAAATTAGGACGGTTTGATGCCGTCCTCCGAGCAGTGCGTTCGAACCTCGAGCCACGAGCACGAGCCTACGATGCCGAATGATGTCACTTCAAATGAGATGAATTCCAGGGCGTAATTGACAAGGGGCAGAATTTTCACCATCTTTGACAAGCACGAGCTGAAGCGTGCGATGTAGTTTTGCGACAATTTGTATTTCTGATACGTTTTTAGGACAGTGAAAGGTTTTGCTTATGTTACTCTTATCTGTTACTTGTAGTAATGTGTTGCTAGATGTAATATTGAAATATATTTCTATTAATAGCTTGTTAATACATTTCATAACTATAAAATGCTAATATTCCTACATAAGCATTAAACAAATTTGCACAAAAATCGTTGGAACTTGGTATAGTGCAATTGTTTTCCGTAGAAATTTATGCAATCAAGCGGTCGGTAATATTTTTTCCCGAAAACATCACCAATAAATCGATTCATTTTCTGAATAGTTATATGAGAGATTAATAACAAAACTTGTTATAAACCACAGACAACCCCAAATATCGATCAAATTTTCCACTTATCTACTTTTTAGCGGAGCACTCGAAATCGAATACAAAAACTAAACGAAAACAAAAATCTGAGCAATGTTAACACCAAAGACCAAAAATTAAAAAATAATAAAACGATACTGGTTATCATTTAAGATGGTTAGGGGTAATTCGGTTTAGCCGTTCTAATAAAATGTATTTAAAAATCATATATGTTATGATACAACAGAGTATGTGTTTACCGAAAAATAATCATATTTATGATTGAATAAAACATTTGTCAGGCTTTCCATTATACCGAGCGTTTCTTCTCAAAAATCACAGTCAATCTAACCAGACACGTCCACAAAGAATGGCACAAAAGGCGGCATAATAAAGTTTGCTCTGCAAGTTCAACCAACCAGACGCGCTCAATATAACCGTTCAATATTTGTGAAATACTTTCCGTTTAAATTAAGTTTGTGAAGCCGCACTTTAAATTTTCACCCCTTGCGCCGGCCCGGAATGTGCCTCGCGAGTGTTTTAATCACTTCAGCCGCTTGGACATCGCACGAAAGACGCTTTCCTTGCAACCTCCCCCACTGCAGCGTTCCGTTTCATCATAAGCAACCCACCAACCACCCTAACGAAATAAAGTGCCATTAAAACTCATTTCCAACACCATAAACACTGGTTCACACTTCACCCTCGCTCGGACGCATCGGATCGCGCGGTGAAAGTATAACTTTAACTCTTCCCGTCGTGCTCGTTGAGATGGACGCGACCCCACCCTCGGGTGAGATATCTCTTCGACCCTGATCGCTCAAGGGTCCTTAACCCAGATAAAACCGATTCAAACCCCGCTCCGGAACCCATCGGTGCGCACCGAAACCCACACGCACAGCCAATAGGCCGCCGTGCTCGGGCGTTCCTCAAACCGGGACGAGAAGATATTCAAGACATCCCCGCCACGCACCTTCCACTGCGTCCCACGGCCACAACCAACCGCTTTTCCGATTGTGGAAATGAAAACAACAGCGAGAGGAGAGAAAAAAATGTACACCGGCGAACTTTTTCCACCCGATCGGGGAGGGGTTTTCAAACTCCGGCCTCCGGCGAAGTCGTTGTTTCAGCGAAAACCCCCGATATTGATCAGGGCGGGTGAGATTCAAAATCCTATCTCCACTCGCTTTGGCGAAAACCGGTTTATCATAAATTCCGTGGAACGTCTCGTTTCGTCACGCACCGCTGGGTGCTGGGAGAGTGGCCACGTCGCACAAGACGAAGCCACACTGCACACTGCAAGAAAATCGATGCACCGCGCCACGACAGCTTCCCACGACAGGGCTACCATATGGAACGGATATTTCGGACCAGACGTCGTAGTTAACGGCAGGCAGCGTGGCCGTCACCATGGTGACACCCTTTTATTCCGAGCACGAACACGATTTTCCAGCTCCGCATCGGCCGCGTAAGCGTACGAGTAATTTTCATTCATCACCTGCAAACAAAACCAAACCCATCCCGATTCCCAGGCCCAGGGCGCATGGCCCGTGCCGGCTTCTCGAGGCTTTAAGTTTTTAACGAACTTTTACGCCCGGGCGCAAGACACAGCGCGTCGTGCTTCGATGTGGTCAGCGTGTGGGTGAAGGGCCGCACAGGACACGTCCCCCCGGGGGGACGCTTAAGGGGGGCGGGTGAACCTGCTGACGCGGTGAAAGGTGACGAACCCCCGGGCGAGTGAAGGTGGACTTCGAAGGGGTCGTTCGGACGATTTTAAACAGAAGCTCGGTAAATATCAAGAGTAGAATTTGAGAACTAGTATGTCTATTGTTGTGTTTGTAGCTGTTTTTTTTTCAATATAAAGTGTTGTGTAAATGCAACGAGACATGGTAGTAGTTAGTAGTTTAATATGTGTTAGATTTGAATCATAAAACCAGCGTTCTAGATACGAAAGTAGCCCCAGATTCCAAGTCTCTTTAATTTCTAAAAACGAAATGTAATAGCAACCCTTATTTTTATCCCTTTCTTCGAAGTAAAGCAAGTACAGATCACTTATTGCTAACTTAAGAAAAAAATCATTCATTCATTGAAGGTAGCACGAAGATAATAGAACACAATTAGTATGGTCTATAATAACATAAAAACCCGCTGTTACTCAAACATCAACATCAAACCCACCCTAGACAAGACAGCACAAAATGATGAATGCAATAAAAAGAAGAAAAATCCATTGGCGAAGTCCTACAAAACACGCAATGAAATTTGAAATAAAAGCAAGCCTACTGCTGCTGCTGCTGCTGCTGGTGTGTCGTCACGTTTCTCGCCGGGGCGAAATCACATCAGCAAAGTTCAGCTCGCTCCCAACTCCCCGCGGGTGTGGGGAAAACCTTGGCGGCATTGTTGATTTTCGGTCGTTTTCCGTTTCATTTCACATTTCCACTGTTCGTTCGTTCGTTTGCCTGTTTCGGATCCTGTTTGCCTCTTGACGAATGCTTCTTGACGGTCCGGAGATGACGGGTTTGGTGGCGGAATCGGAAAGCCAAACTCATAAAACATAACCGGTTGCACTCCGCCCGTGCTCGGTCGTCGGTGAAATCTTTTCGCTTTCCAGTGGCAAAAAGTTGTGCCATGTGTGGATCGCGATGCGGGTGGAGAACGTCTCAAACGGTACGAAAAGAAATCTTGATCTTCCGACACACGGAGCCCACTTCCCGGCACACTTAAGTGAGTGTGAAGAAGTTTTCGACATCGCCGCACAGGTTTTATTGTGCGGTATCGCATAAAAGATGTTGAATAAATTTCGCCACCGAGCGGCAGGGGTGACAGAATTTAATAAATAATAGCTCATCGTAATGGAGCGACTCGGGTGCGGCAGGCCCAAGCAGAAGTAATTGAAACCTTCATTAGAAGCTTCAGTCATTTATTTCTCTTTTCATGCGAAGAGTGCTGTTTTGCGATAGGATTTTAAAATACGGCATACATTTCAACTCGTTGATATTCGAACATTTTTGAACAACCTCATTGAATGTCATTGTTTTATTGCTTCGTGCCGGAGTAAATTTATTAAAACTTATTTCTGTGCTTCCAACTACGGGTTCTTAGTAACCAACCAAGACACAAACCAACCATCCGTCGAAACGAATGCATTTTAGGTGGTTTTGTGGAGCGTTCCGCTTCGAGCCGGGCACATTTCATACCATCCAATAACCGAATCCTCTGGTCTGGTCGACCGCCGAACCGAGGCGCTTCCAAAGAACAGCCCTACGGCAAAACCCGAGGTGACAGTGGACGAGCGTGAAAGCAGGCGCTTGGGTGGAATGACATAATCAGAAAAGATGAAAAGGAAATGAAAATAAATGAAATTCCTCGTCGCCGGACGACGAGCAGGGAGCGGCTAAGGAAGTGACCATAACGCTGCTGGCCATCGAGAAGCATCGGGGAGCTTCGTTTCCAGCACATTCGGAGCAAAGGTCGCACCGAGCGCCTTGCAGCAGCCATGGTGCCGTTGTACCGCAGCAACCATCGAAGCCGCAGAGCAGTCGAAAGCTTTGGGGGGTGGAAAGAATTCCTCCCGGCAGAGATGGACTTGACTTCGGACCGGTTGGCAGGAAGAAATGGACGACGCCCGGCACAAGTGGGCTCCAAACAGCACACAGAAGAAAGGGAACAGATTTTTAGGGGTTTTGACAAGCACCTTCCGCCCTACTCGCAACGGGTTCCGGACACGACTACGGACTCATCCGACTCAATCATTCCGCAAACTCAATTCCACTCCCTAACCCGAGCGCGGTGCTCGTGGTGGGTTGAGAGCCCTTGGAATGTCCAGTAGCCGGGACGTTTCTCAAAGTTCGGCCAAAGTTGACCATTTTCAATTATTAAAGCCTTCCTGTTTCCAAAAAAGAAACGTTCTTTTCTGGCCACGTGCGGACGATAAAGCAGCCCAAGTGCGGGAGATCATCGCTCGCACGCTTGAGCCTTCGGGTGGCCGAAAACTTTGGGCAGACGCAAAGTGTCGCAAAGTGAGACAACCGGTGGCCCCCGACGTCGGTTGACTGATGCGAAAGATGAAACGATAAACAACTCCCCGGCCCGGCAACACCGAAGCCGGAGCGCTAAATGGGTGAAGGAATCCGGCGCACGGCCCCGCCTGAGCCGAGCGGACCAATAAATGTGGCGCAATGAATAATTCGATTCATTTTGGATATGGTTACTTCAGGATTTCGTAAAAAACAATTTATTTTGAAAATTATAATAGTTACGATAATCATATTCAGATAATATTTATGCAACGATGGTATTATCTTCATAGGAGTATATTTAAATCAAATTAATTTCACGTATAATCAATAATTGTGGTTTCTACCGATTCATTTTGGATATGGTTACTTCAGGATTTCGTAAAAAACAATTTATTTTGAAAATTATAATAGTTACGATAATCATATTCAGATAATATTTATGCAACGATGGTATTATCTTCATAGGAGTATATTTAAATCAAATTAATTTCACGTATAATCAATAAAATCACCAGCATGTAGTCCAAAACCAACGTCGAAACAAGCACAAACATGTAGTCCAACTCAATTACGCTGTATCCAGAGATTTCTTCGGAAGACACACAGACACCGCCGTAGCTCATAGATGAAAGGCGCAGCATTCATGCGCCGCTCGAATATTATTTGATATATGATAACCATGCGTAACGTTTCGTCACGTAACACGAGCGCACACTCGACTGGCACGACGAGTGCTCCATCTCATCGATTTCATTTAAGCGCACGCAAAAAAGCCAAATTTCTCCGATTTCCCACTTGGGCGACTGCTTGGGCCCGAAAAGTAGTGCATTTATGGGATTTCTTCCCGCACACAAAACCCTCGGCATCGATGGCACTTTAACGGAGTCTGCCTGCATACGCGCTTCATTGCCTTTCTCTCTCTCTCTCCGTGCCCGTGACCGTCAGCCCGAAAACTCCGCAGACACCGGGCACGGGAAGAAGTTTGGCGCGCGCATGCAACAGATACCCTCGGTGCTTGCTGGTGTATGCGTTCGTCCTGCCGACAGACGAGCTTTCGCCGGGACGGGACAGCTGACAAAAATGTACGAACCATCTGCAGACCAGCAACAACAAAAAAAATTCCGTAAGTCCATTCCCTGGTGGGGTTTTGGACATCTCCGCTTCGGTGTTCGTACCACATTCTGGCGCCCGGCACCCGAACGAAAGAGAATCGGGCAAATTTTAATATTATAGTAACGTAATTGAAGGAACCGACCGCCGGGAAGGGTCGCAACACAGCCGGAAGATGGACGCTCGCGGATGGGAACATGTAGAAATTTAAGCTCACTAATGAGAGCACGCAAACTAACTTCACTCACCGTTCAACGGCGCACATACGACGTACGCCGGCACTTGAGCATCCTGGATTCATCACCGCGCGACCAGAGTTCTTTGGCTTTTGGTTCACTTTCCACGTTTTGCACGAGCACAAGTCACTTCCCATGAGCCGTACCGTTCCGGGTCGAGGTTGGCAGCAAGAACCAAAAAAAAACCTGCACACTCACACCGTGGCGCCGTTGTTTGATTTAGTCTTGTGTACTTGCTGCATCTACTACTAGCCTGTTCCTGACTCGCGCGATCTGCGCTCCGGACACTTTGGGACACACGTCAGATGCCGCGCTCGGACACGGCACGCCGCCCGTTCTTCAGAACCGTTCATAGTTTATTAACTCAATTTAACTTTATTCGGCGCGGGACGGTAATGATTTTTCTCGCCTTAACCGACCCGCAGTCTACTGTGTGTTTGCTCTAATATGCTTTTTATGGTCGCTCGCTCTTGCCTCGCGCTGTATACACAGGGCATGCCTCGATTTATTGACATTCGGTTTTTACCAATAGCAACGCGGCAGGACTGGGGGAAAAACGAAAAAACTAAAGCATCCACACCATCGTGACACAAGGTGAAAACTCAAACAGCTCCTGGTTGCGCAGGGAGAAAATTGGGCTGGCTGGGCTGGGAAAAACATTTTCCAAGCAGTCGATTGTTTTCTCTCCTATGTTTTTTCTCATTCATTTGCTTGTTTTGTGTTTCCTTCGTTGCAGAGGTTTTTCTATGTTTTCCGGCGCTTTACTCTAGTGTTTGCACTCGAAGAGTGCGAGAATGACACGACGGCGACGACCGGGGGCAACGAGCACAACGAGCGTCCAGGCACCGGGCCGGGCTTCTTCCGGTGGAGCTTAGCACGCGGGAGTTGGAGACATAATTAAATTTCATTCATTGAATTTTCCTGTTCCGACTCCGTCGCCCCAAACGAGCGCCGGATGACTTCCGGAGTGACAGAAGCAACAGGGCACTAACGACTACAGACGAACCCCGTGCCCGTGACCGTCAGCCCGAAAACTCCGCAGACACCGGGCACGGGAAGAAGTTTGGCGCGCGCATGCAACAGATACCCCCGGCGCTTGCTGGTGTATGCGTTCGTCCTGCCGACAGACGAGCTTTCGCCGGGACGGGACAGCTGACAAAAATGTACGAACCATCTGCAGACCAGCAACAACAAAAAAAATTCCGTAAGTCCATTCCCTGGTGGGGTTTTGGACATCTCCGCTTCGGTGTTCGTACCACATTCTGGCGCCCGGCACCCGAACGAAAGAGAATCGGGCAAATTTTAATATTATAGTAACGTAATTGAAGGAACCGACCGCCGGGAAGGGTCGCAACACAGCCGGAAGATGGACGGTCGCGGATGGGAACATGTAGAAATTTAAGCTCACTAATGAGAGCACGCAAACTAACTTCACTCACCGTTCAACGGCGCACATACGACGTACGCCGGCACTTGAGCATCCTGGATTCATCACCGCGCGACCAGAGTTCTTTGGCTTTTGGTTAACTACAAACTCGAAAGGCACAATCTCTTGAAAGGTTTCACAGTATTTTAGAAAGAATTTCAAGATCATTAAAGTATTCGCACTAAAACAGTGAATTGTTCTATGCACCTTGTTCACTAATCCATTTTGAATCCATTTTGAACCTTGTAAGTACAGAACAGAATATATAATTAGCTTAGAAAAATTTAGACTCTTTATGTCGACGTACAGGAAGATTTTATTGCGGATTTTTGTACAATGAAATCTGGTGAATAATCGATTCTTTACGTAAATCTCTTCAGAAAAAAAGAAAAAAATGTATTCAAAGCTCATCCCTCTTCTTCATGTGCGGAAAAATGTGATCCACCTACAGCCCGCAGCAGTTTCCACCGGGAGATGTGTTAATAAACTCGCATACAACACTCCGCCCGGGAACAGTGCAAAAACCACAACAATCTCCGCACACACACACACACTCCATCGTATCGCATCGCATCGCTGTTTAATCCAGCCCACAAAATCCAATTTCCCAACACGCTCTCCGCTCTCCTGCCGCGACACGCAGAAAATGTGAGAACTACATTCTTTTGACACCCTCTCCCGTGGAGGTTTGGGTTTAGTTTTTTATTAAATTTTTCCACATTTCTCCCTACGCTACTGGCAATCCCGGTTTTTTTTTGTCCGATATAAAATCAAACGCAGGCTGCACTTGTTGCACGCCGCTTGAGCAGCAATCGAAACCTTTAATAAAGCGTTGCCACTAGTAGAACTGCAAGTAACTGGCATGGTTATGTTTGTTGCGGAAACATAAATACTTTGGGCACGTCCTGACAGCGGTCCTGTCAGCACTGCGCCACTCAACAGCCCGTGTCGGTGACGAGTCCGTTAACACACGCACCCAGCCCGACGACGGCGCACCAAAAAATCTGACAACCCCGAGTGCGAGTGCGAGTCACCGTCACCGAGTGCGAGAATGACACGACGGCGACGACCGGGGGCAACGAGCACAACGAGCGTCCAGGCACCGGGCCGGGCTTCTTCCGGCGGAGCTTAGCACGCGGGAGTTGGAGACATAATTAAATTTCATTCATTGAATTTTCCTGTTCCAACTCCGTCGCCCCAAACGAGCGCCGGATGACTTCCGGAGTGACAGAAGCAACAGGGCACTAACGACTACAGACGAACCCCGTGCCCGTGACCGTCAGCCCGAAAACTCCGCAGACACCGGGCACGGGAAGAAGTTTGGCGCGCGCATGCAACAGATACCCCCGGCGCTTGCTGGTGTATGCGTTCGTCCTGCCGACAGACGAGCTTTCGCCGGGACGGGACAGCTGACAAAAATGTACGAACCATCTGCAGACCAGCAACAACAAAAAAAATTCCGTAAGTCCATTCCCTGGTGGGGTTTTGGACATCTCCGCTTCGGTGTTCGTACCACATTCTGGCGCCCGGCACCCGAACGAAAGAGAATCGGGCAAATTTTAATATTATAGTAACGTAATTGAAGGAACCGACCGCCGGGAAGGGTCGCAACACAGCCGGAAGATGGACGGTCGCGGATGGGAACATGTAGAAATTTAAGCTCACTAATGAGAGCACGCAAACTAACTTCACTCACCGTTCAACGGCGCACATACGACGTACGCCGGCACTTGAGCATCCTGGATTCATCACCGCGCGACCAGAGTTCTTTGGCTTTTGGTTCACTTTCCACGTTTTGCACGAGCACAAGTCACTTCCCATGAGCCGTACCGTTCCGGGTCGAGGTTGGCAGCAAGAACCAAAAAAAAACCTGCACACTCACACCGTGGCGCCGTTGTTTGATTTAGTCTTGTGTACTTGCTGCATCTACTACTAGCCTGTTCCTGACTCGCGCGATCTGCGCTCCGGACACTTCGGGACACACGTCAGATGCCGCGCTCGGACACGGCACGCCGCCCGTTCTTCAGAACCGTTCATAGTTTATTAACTCAATTTAACTTTATTCGGCGCGGGACGGTAATGATTTTTCTCGCCTTAACCGACCCGCAGTCTACTGTGTGTTTGCTCTAATATGCTTTTTATGGTCGCTCGCTCTTGCCTCGCGCTGTATACACAGGGCATGCCTCGATTTATTGACATTCGGTTTTTACCAATAGCAACGCGGCAGGACTGGGGGAAAAACGAAAAAAACTAAAGCATCCACACCATCGTGACACAAGGTGAAAACTCAAACAGCTCCTGGTTGCGCAGGGAGAAAATTGGGCTGGCTGGGCTGGGAAAAACATTTTCCAAGCAGTCGATTGTTTTCTCTCCTATGTTTTTTCTCATTCATTTGCTTGTTTTGTGTTTCCTTCGTTGCAGAGGTTTTTCTATGTTTTCCGGCGCTTTACTCTAGTGTTTGCACTCGAACGCTTCCGCGACGAGCGACGAGAGGCGGAAGTTCGCGCCGAGTTTTCCCGATCGAAGTATAATGACGAACGGCGCAACAGAAACAGGAACTAAAACAAAACAAAATAAAGCATAAAACAAACTTCCCACCCGAGGACGGACGGTGGCCAAGAAGCCATCGGAGGAGAAAAGTCTGTGGATGGCACTCGTTTGTACTTTCGGTGTTCGTGTTGTATGAGTTTTCTGCAATTTTTTCCCGCTCGCTTTGCTATTTCCTGCCATTTTTTTCCCATTTCGCTTTCGTCGCAGATTTGGCTTCCGATTTCCAAATGACGGTGTTCGCTTTCGGTTCATGATCTTACTTATTTTTTGTTGCTCCAAACACGGGTGGGTTTCGTGCGACTAGCGTGTACGGACGGACACGCCGCCACACGATGCACTTGACAGGACTTGTTGGACTTCGGGTGGCGAACGTGCGAACAGGACCAAAAAAATAAATCTCTCCTGCTGGAAACGTCCCGGACCAGTCACGGTGGTGAGAGGTGCAAAAAGCTGGAAAATAATTCACCAACATCACCATGCCTTCCCTTTCACGTCCGAAAACCACCGAATCCTTCGCTTGCATGCGTTCAACACTCCCAGCGCCAGCCCGGCACTCGAGGATACTCGGACTTTTAATTGGGAAAATATTGTCAATCTTTTAACCATCAGCTTAAGATGAACTGGCTGGCTGGCTGGCTGGCTAGTGGACGGGAAAACTGAGTTTGTGTGTGCTCGTTCGATGCTGTTCTGTGCAGTCTTTTTTCTGACGACAAGGATGTGCAATAGTTTTATTCCTTCTCAACACCTCCTGTTCGTCACTTGCCGTAGGTTTTGTGTGGAAATTTAATTAAATTACAACCGAGCCGAGACATGAAAACTTGTGCGTCGTAAAAACGACGATTCAATTAAACAAAAGCCGACTGCCGGAAGAAGCCCGGCCCGGTGCCTGGACGCTCGTTGTGCTCGTTGCCCCCGGTCGTCGCCGTCGTGTCATTCTCGCACTCGGTGACGGTGACTCGCACTCGCACTCGGGGTTGTCAGATTTTTTGGTGCGCCGTCGTCGGGCTGGGTGCGTGTGTTAACGGACTCGTCACCGACACGGGCTGTTGAGTGGCGCAGTGCTGACAGGACCGCTGTCAGGACGTGCCCAAAGTATTTATGTTTCCGCAACAAACATAACCATGCCAGTTACTTGCAGTTCTACTAGTGGCAACGCTTTATTAAAGGTTTCGATTGCTGCTCAAGCGGCGTGCAACAAGTGCAGCCTGCGTTTGATTTTATATCGGACAAAAAAAAACCGGGATTGCCAGTAGCGTAGGGAGAAATGTGGAAAAATTTAATAAAAAACTAAACCCAAACCTCCACGGGAGAGGGTGTCAAAAGAATGTAGTTCTCACATTTTCTGCGTGTCGCGGCAGGAGAGCGGAGAGCGTGTTGGGAAATTGGATTTTGTGGGCTGGATTAAACAGCGATGCGATGCGATACGATGGAGTGTGTGTGTGTGTGCGGAGATTGTTGTGGTTTTTGCACTGTTCCCGGGCGGAGTGTTGTATGCGAGTTTATTAACACATCTCCCGGTGGAAACTGCTGCGGGCTGTAGGTGGATCACATTTTTCCGCACATGAAGAAGAGGGATGAGCTTTGAATACATTTTTTTCTTTTTTTCTGAAGAGATTTACGTAAAGAATCGATTATTCACCAGATTTCATTGTACAAAAATCCGCAATAAAATCTTCCTGTACGTCGACATAAAGAGTCTAAATTTTTCTAAGCTAATTATATATTCTGTTCTGTACTTACAAGGTTCAAAATGGATTCAAAATGGATTAGTGAACAAGGTGCATAGAACAATTCACTGTTTTAGTGCGAATACTTTAATGATCTTGAAATTCTTTCTAAAATACTGTGAAACCTTTCAAGAGATTGTGCCTTTCGAGTTTGTAGTTTCGGGGTTCGTCTGTAGTCGTTAGTGCCCTGTTGCTTCTGTCACTCCGGAAGTCATCCGGCGCTCGTTTGGGGCGACGGAGTCGGAACAGGAAAATTCAATGAATGAAATTTAATTATGTCTCCAACTCCCGCGTGCTAAGCTCCACCGGAAGAAGCCCGGCCCGGTGCCTGGACGCTCGTTGTGCTCGTTGCCCCCGGTCGTCGCCGTCGTGTCATTCTCGCACTCATCGAGTGCAAACACTAGAGTAAAGCGCCGGAAAACATAGAAAAACCTCTGCAACGAAGGAAACACAAAACAAGCAAATGAATGAGAAAAAACATAGGAGAGAAAACAATCGACTGCTTGGAAAATGTTTTTCCCAGCCCAGCCAGCCCAATTTTCTCCCTGCGCAACCAGGAGCTGTTTGAGTTTTCACCTTGTGTCACGATGGTGTGGATGCTTTAGTTTTTTCGTTTTTCCCCCAGTCCTGCCGCGTTGCTATTGGTAAAAACCGAATGTCAATAAATCGAGGCATGCCCTGTGTATACAGCGCGAGGCAAGAGCGAGCGACCATAAAAAGCATATTAGAGCAAACACACAGTAGACTGCGGGTCGGTTAAGGCGAGAAAAATCATTACCGTCCCGCGCCGAATAAAGTTAAATTGAGTTAATAAACTATGAACGGTTCTGAAGAACGGGCGGCGTGCCGTGTCCGAGCGCGGCATCTGACGTGTGTCCCAAAGTGTCCGGAGCGCAGATCGCGCGAGTCAGGAACAGGCTAGTAGTAGATGCAGCAAGTACACAAGACTAAATCAAACAACGGCGCCACGGTGTGAGTGTGCAGGTTTTTTTTTGGTTCTTGCTGCCAACCTCGACCCGGAACGGTACGGCTCATGGGAAGTGACTTGTGCTCGTGCAAAACGTGGAAAGTGAACCAAAAGCCAAAGAACTCTGGTCGCGCGGTGATGAATCCAGGATGCTCAAGTGCCGGCGTACGTCGTATGTGCGCCGTTGAACGGTGAGTGAAGTTAGTTTGCGTGCTCTCATTAGTGAGCTTAAATTTCTACATGTTCCCATCCGCGAGCGTCCATCTTCCGGCTGTGTTGCGACCCTTCCCGGCGGTCGGTTCCTTCAATTACGTTACTATAATATTAAAATTTGCCCGATTCTCTTTCGTTCGGGTGCCGGGCGCCAGAATGTGGTACGAACACCGAAGCGGAGATGTCCAAAACCCCACCAGGGAATGGACTTACGGAATTTTTTTTGTTGTTGCTGGTCTGCAGATGGTTCGTACATTTTTGTCAGCTGTCCCGTCCCGGCGAAAGCTCGTCTGTCGGCAGGACGAACGCATACACCAGCAAGCACCGAGGGTATCTGTTGCATGCGCGCGCCAAACTTCTTCCCGTGCCCGGTGTCTGCGGAGTTTTCGGGCTGACGGTCACGGGCACGAGTTCGTTCGTTCGTTTGCCTGTTTCGGATCCTGTTTGCCTCTTGACGAATGCTTCTTGACGGTCCGGAGATGACGGGTTTGGTGGCGGAATCGGAAAGCCAAACTCATAAAACATAACCGGTTGCACTCCGCCCGTGCTCGGTCGTCGGTGAAATCTTTTCGCTTTCCAGTGGCAAAAAGTTGTGCCATGTGTGGATCGCGATGCGGGTGGAGAACGTCTCAAACGGTACGAAAAGAAATCTTGATCTTCCGACACACGGAGCCCACTTCCCGGCACACTTAAGTGAGTGTGAAGAAGTTTTCGACATCGCCGCACAGGTTTTATTGTGCGGTATCGCATAAAAGATGTTGAATAAATTTCGCCACCGAGCGGCAGGGGTGACAGAATTTAATAAATAATAGCTCATCGTAATGGAGCGACTCGGGTGCGGCAGGCCCAAGCAGAAGTAATTGAAACCTTCATTAGAAGCTTCAGTCATTTATTTCTCTTTTCATGCGAAGAGTGCTGTTTTGCGATAGGATTTTAAAATACGGCATACATTTCAACTCGTTGATATTCGAACATTTTTGAACAACCTCATTGAATGTCATTGTTTTATTGCTTCGTGCCGGAGTAAATTTATTAAAACTTATTTCTGTGCTTCCAACTACGGGTTCTTAGTAACCAACCAAGACACAAACCAACCATCCGTCGAAACGAATGCATTTTAGGTGGTTTTGTGGAGCGTTCCGCTTCGAGCCGGGCACATTTCATACCATCCAATAACCGAATCCTCTGGTCTGGTCGACCGCCGAACCGAGGCGCTTCCAAAGAACAGCCCTACGGCAAAACCCGAGGTGACAGTGGACGAGCGTGAAAGCAGGCGCTTGGGTGGAATGACATAATCAGAAAAGATGAAAAGGAAATGAAAATAAATGAAATTCCTCGTCGCCGGACGACGAGCAGGGAGCGGCTAAGGAAGTGACCATAACGCTGCTGGCCATCGAGAAGCATCGGGGAGCTTCGTTTCCAGCACATTCGGAGCAAAGGTCGCACCGAGCGCCTTGCAGCAGCCATGGTGCCGTTGTACCGCAGCAACCATCGAAGCCGCAGAGCAGTCGAAAGCTTTGGGGGGTGGAAAGAATTCCTCCCGGCAGAGATGGACTTGACTTCGGACCGGTTGGCAGGAAGAAATGGACGACGCCCGGCACAAGTGGGCTCCAAACAGCACACAGAAGAAAGGGAACAGATTTTTAGGGGTTTTGACAAGCACCTTCCGCCCTACTCGCAACGGGTTCCGGACACGACTACGGACTCATCCGACTCAATCATTCCGCAAACTCAATTCCACTCCCTAACCCGAGCGCGGTGCTCGTGGTGGGTTGAGAGCCCTTGGAATGTCCAGTAGCCGGGACGTTTCTCAAAGTTCGGCCAAAGTTGACCATTTTCAATTATTAAAGCCTTCCTGTTTCCAAAAAAGAAACGTTCTTTTCTGGCCACGTGCGGACGATAAAGCAGCCCAAGTGCGGGAGATCATCGCTCGCACGCTTGAGCCTTCGGGTGGCCGAAAACTTTGGGCAGACGCAAAGTGTCGCAAAGTGAGACAACCGGTGGCCCCCGACGTCGGTTGACTGATGCGAAAGATGAAACGATAAACAACTCCCCGGCCCGGCAACACCGAAGCCGGAGCGCTAAATGGGTGAAGGAATCCGGCGCACGGCCCCGCCTGAGCCGAGCGGACCAATAAATGTGGCGCAATGAATAATTTAATTCATTGCGCAAATTGTTGGAATGTTTGTTGAATATTTCTTTTTTTGAACTTTTTCGCACCACTGACGGCCGTTGCGTGGGGCTACGTTTCGTTTCGGCTCAATTTGTACCGGTATTAGTGACGAGCGCGTTCCCTTCTGATTGGAGATTCTTCTGCGCCGCGTGGAATTAAAACTTTTACCGACACACGCGGACCAATAAATGTGGCGCAATGAATAATTTAATTCATTGCGCAAATTGTTGGAATGTTTGTTGAATATTTCTTTTTTTGAACTTTTTCGCACCACTGACGGCCGTTGCGTGGGGCTACGTTTCGTTTCGGCTCAATTTGTACCGGTATTAGTGACGAGCGCGTTCCCTTCTGATTGGAGATTCTTCTGCGCCGCGTGGAATTAAAACTTTTACCGACACACACACACAGCTGGAAAATGTGAAATGAATGTGTGAAATGTTACAGTTCTAATAGAGATAGACGTTCGGGTGGTAAATTGATTTATAAGAATGTTATCGGATGTCAAAAAATCACTGTGTTTTATTCTATAATAAAATTTAAGTTTATTATATTGGTTAATTGAAAGATTCAACTACAAAAAAAGTTTATGTAAAGTATGATATTACTTTTTTATATAGTACTGACGACATTGGTTCATGTTAAATGTTGATGAAAATTTACATGCCTTTTCTTGATGCATATTTTTAAATCATCAAATCAATGAGAAATAAATAGTTGGTTTATGGTTCAACTATTACATATGTTTCTTTTTTCTAATTTTAAAATGAAGCATAATGAAATAGACAAGTAATATTGAAATTAAGAGGAGTGGCATACATACATCAAGTAGATCGTTAGATAGCAGAAACGGCTAAATATAATTGAATAATTATATTACAATTGAAAAAAATGTAAGAAACACATTTAAAATTAGGATATTATTTAGGAAGTCCTGGGATATAAAAAATACATAATGAAGGATTTTCAACAAAACTCGTTTTGTTTTGTAAAATCGTATATTATTTTTTAAATATAGTGGCTAATGTTAAGTCGTGTGATTATTTTACAGAGCTTTTTTTTATCGAAACTCTCCTTCTTACAAAGGTGGACGCAACGTATAAATTAGCTCTCCTCTCACCGGTAGCCATATGTCTTTTTGTTCTGCAATGTTCTTCTAACGAACAGATGGAATTGTCTCAATACGATCAGACTGGCTCGTAGAGTCGGACAGATAACTACAACCTTGAATCTATGTGCAAAAACCTGCCCAAAGTTGCCATACACAGTTTGTAGCTTGGTAACATGGTACCTCTATACGAAGCGATCATGTTTGGTATCTATTTGGTATCAAATTTATATGTTTGGTCGAGTTGACCTTTACCTCTGCAAAGATTTGATTTGCTAATAGCCTCTTCTTTTACCAGCGGGCTGACCGAGAGCGCGCTCCGTAAGATGAGCGGAGCGATTGAGGTAGCTCTTTTGCTCACGACTCATCACGAGTCATGGCATCTAAAACTATCAATTGATTACTTCAAATTGTTTTGTAACAATCAACGAGCTTCATCGATTGGAAGAATTGATATTTGCATCAGTACAATAGTCGATATTCTTCAGTTTCAACGAACGAATGTAAGAGAATAAAGACAACCCTAGCACATTGCGATGTTTTGGCCATAAGTCATAAGTAAAAAATAAGTGATATAAATATGAAAACATGTCTCCATTTGATTGAAAAATGTGCAAACCCGGTCGATGCTGTTTTTGATATGTTAAAAGCGAGTAACACATTTCCACAGCAGTGTTCACTGGCGAATAACGACCTTATCTTACGTTCTTTTTTATCATTTACAGTTTTGATGATACACGTTCGTTTTCGGATTAAAAATTGCAAAAAAGCGTCTTAAACAAAAGATGTAGAGCCCATCATTGAATGCCTCCAGCTATTGGAGAGTGAGTCTAGGAAAGGCGTTGCCCTCGCACGTAGGCTTTCATTATTTTTTCGCCCATTCGCCAACCCACAATTTTCCACTAGAGAAGATGGTGAGCGTTTAATTTGCTTCTCGGAACCGTCGTCATAAAATTAGGCCATGAGCTGAGCCCACCTACAGCCTGTGAAGTAGCTGAAGGAGTGCCGAATTGCATGGCGTATTATACGACATCGCAAAATCACTCCACTCGAGCTGCAAGTGCCTGTACCCAATATGCTCCGGGCGTAAGATTTCAAAGCCGAAAACCAGCTGGTGCTTTAATCTGAATGAAGAGTGAGAGGTGTTTTTTTCTATGCGCCCGGGTTTTATAATACGGTGACCAAATTAGGGCACAAACTACCACAAACCCACCCCCGGCCAGTGCCCGGCTGGTTCAGTATCTTAAATTATTTTGAAGAAAGACTTCACCGAATGCCTCAGGTTACGCTTGTGGAAGCATCACGGCAACACCCGGGCCGACTTTTCGCCGTCGGTCAAATGCGTTCTCGTGCGGCGAGATGGCAGAGATTGACTTTTCCGGTAGCGTTAAAGGCTCCGCTGCAAGTGGATGAGAAAATGTGTTTTCCTCATTTGTCTACAAGACACGCAAAGCCTTGCGCCTGCCAGCGTTGAATCCTGAATCCCGTCCGTATCTCACCCGCGCAGGGTCCTTCGCCGTCGGATTGTTGGCTCTTCTCGACCGCCAGTTTCTTGCTGCCCCGTTTGAATTGACTCGAAAGCACTTCAAAAGCGGCATGTAACGTGATTATGATGAAGATAAACGATGCCACCCTGGTAACGCACGGAACCATAAGCCAAGCTAACCTTGCCCCGGGACGCGTTGCCAGCCCGTGCGCTTGTGTGAGTGTGAACAGTACGGCTCGCCGCTGCCCGGCTGGCTGAGTGTTTGCCCCGACACGGTGAAGGTGAGTTTAGATAGCGAGTGATGGAAACGGGTCAGTGAGACAATTATCTGAGGAGTGATGTGGGGGAGGCGATGCTTTGCCGCGGGGGCTGGATCGGATGGGCTGGCTAATATTTTGATTTATTTACTACAACCTCATTGTCCTCGGGTCAGAGCGAAAGCGGAAGACGGCCAGTTTGGGGAAAGAATGAATGGACGGTAGCAAAAAATTAAATAAAAAAGCAAGTCTGAGATTCCCAGCTCCAATCTGCGGAGCCGGTCCCGTAAAGGTCCCACGGTGGTGCTGTATTAAAGATCAGCGTGTATGGGAGCAAATGTTTGAATAGGAAAGTGTATCCTTGTGGAAAAAACCCGGCCTATTTTTGTAGCTGGAAAACCCGGGATGGGTGAGCATGAAATAGCTGCGAGCGGTGGCTCGGTGATCTGCTCCCGGTAAGGGAAGGAGAAGATACCTATTCAAAATATCCACTCCTAGATGAAGCTGTATCCAAAAGTGAAAAGAGCTAGCAAAAAAGCAACAGAAAAGGACGCCTTGGAGAGGGGAGCGCAGTGTTGATACCGAAACGGGGAAGGTACGGCCGGAGTGGAAGAAGTAGAAGAAAGGAACGAAGAACGAAATAAGCCTCCGGCCGGCCTCACGCAATCTGAAGCGAACCTGAACATTATATTTGGTTATCCTCCATTGAAATTAGATTCTATTATGAAAGTATGATTAGATTTAAATTTTATCCGATAAGGTACCGAAGGAATCGAACGTCCTCGGGAGCGGCCTACCGGGAAGTGCTTGCCGAAGGAACCGAACCCGGCCCCGGCCTTAAAAGCAAGGAACAAGCGAGAGACCCGATAAAAAATGTTGTGAATAATAATGCTCAATAATAGTACTAATAATCGTAACCATAAATCGATCCGCCGATCGGTGCAGCGACCGACCGACGGGAGTGTGGACCGTCCGCCTGGGTCTGGGCGAAAAATCTTCGCGTAATTGATAAGCTGCTGAGCTGAAGACGGTCTGGGATGGCGCATCGCGAGGGCGTGGCGGGCGTGATGCCGATCTTTAATTACGAAATGAATGTTTCAGTTACAGAGCTTAAAAGTGATTACCGGGATTATAGGCAATTTATGGTGGCGTTGGTAATGATGAAAATTGTCCAATAAGTGGAGCGAATCCATACCGAGCCGGGCGCGTCCGAAACGCGAATACCGTGTCATTAGAATGTATTAGATCGTGAATTTTGGTGGATGTTGGATTAAAACATCTTTGTTCGCTGTCCAGTGCACATCTCAAACTCATTTTTTTTAGTTTCATCATCAATATATCAAGTAAGGTGTGATTATGCGCATTCCTTAAGCGTGTTTGGGCACCAGAAACTAATGAATAGAAAACATATAAAACTTTGATTGAGTTTCTTATAAAACTCTTGATGGGTTAGGTAGCTGATGTTGTTATTTGTATGATTTATAGAGATTTCGAGACTTTTTATAATTTTTGTTAGACTTATTTAGGAGTTAAATATTCTAATAAAACTATCGTTCAAATCAATTAAACCATGATTGACATTCAGACATTGATTGGGTAAATGTTTCCCATTCCTCTCTATTCCCAAGACGAAAGTATATCATCTGGAAAATTTGAAACTCGACCAAAATTAACTCCGATAACTAATTGACTGATAACTGGCACTTGCGCTATAACGTGAATGTAGCGCACAATACATCTATCGTATCATATTCTATATCTTTGTTTTCTTTTCAATTGTTATGCTCTATTGCAAGAGTTATCAAAATGTTATCTCGTTCCTTTTAAGGAAGAGGAAATAGGTTTGTCAGCACCATCTTCGCACAAGTTTATATAAAGAACATTATTTTCGGGCGACACCGGGATGACAATGGCTTGTCATAAATCTTGAACTCGGTGCAGAACTATCCCGCTGAAGCAATTGCACGGCAGACCGCGCGCGCTCTAAATCAAAGAGTCGCCAATTTAAAGCATCTCGAGCAGCATGGTGAGCGCAACTGCCACCTGCCACCTGCGTTCATTGAATGGAAAATTCGCCGGCGTCGCCGGAAAAACGGAACGGAACGACGACGTGAATTGAAATAAAATGAAAAACGGTTTCCCGCTCAAGGATTACTTGTGTAGTTAGTCGCACAAGGATGCGGACCAGATATAGCACCCGAAACA
>KZ067910.1:48992-62705 GCA_002091845.1 Anopheles cracens
CGTACGTTTAACGGCTACACCACTGCCCGATTCTGCTTTGGACTGTTATTCGCAGCCGGCTCGTGCCGGATTGAAGAAGGCTATACACACACATGTGTCTGTGTGCATGTGTTTTCGAGGGTTGAAAAGTACCAACAGGAAAATTTAGCTCGGTTTTTGTTTCATTTTGTGCCTATTTAAATGGTTGTCGTTCGCGCAAAAAATAATTAATATTGGATACGATACGCGATTTATTACAATATTCTAAAAGGAACCGAGTCAATTCATCTTCGATTGTAACTCCGACTTAACTAAAGGATATCGTTACATTCCACATCGTTGAAGATGAAAAAACGTCTGTATATACCTTCAATATTATTTTGAATTTCGATTACATTATTGCTATTCTTCTACATCTGAGAGTTTGTGAGTGTTCTAAGTGTGTATATGAGGCTCGTTGACATGCTGGATCAAACTTACAGACAGACTTACAGCAGAGACAATAAAGCACAGATTTTTATGGTACATTGGATATTTTGTTTTTTTTTTGTTAATTATTTTGTAGAGTCTCAAAAATACTTTAATCCGGTTTTCATCCGGTTTCGAACCAAATTGAATTTAAAAGAATATAAAAAATATTATTTTCTCTATGTTTAACAGGAATATAATCATTAATACATTTTTCCATGGTAAAAAAAATCCAGTCGTACAACTGCATCAGCATATTCGCTTCGTTTCCACTCGGGGGTAACTTTCCGTCTCACCCCGATAATCTGCCAGCTAAGCCTACGGCAGATTGCATTCAGCGCCGGCTTCGTTCCTTCCGCCATTTCGTCCTCGCACACCGCACTCGCTGGAATGGGAAGGGAAACGAATAAATCATGAGCCCTATTATGATCATTGTTATTATTACCGTCAACATTTGCCGAGTTCACAATCGTGAGCATCGTACCGGAAGGAACGAGAGTGGTTTGCCTGAAGTGGCCACCGGCGGCGATGCTTCATGGTGGTGGTGGCGAAGAGAAGAGCCTTCGCCAGGATTGTTTGTCACATCGGTTGGCACCGAATGACAGGCACGCTTTTTTTGGTTCGTTAGATTGTAGAATATCTCTCTCCGTCTCTCTCCCTCTCTTTCGCTTGACATGATGTTACCGTAGGCAAAGCGAGAAAAAGGGAAACGTAAAAAGTGTAACGAACTGAATGAAACCAGCGAACCCAGAAAACGATTCACTGCCGAAACATACCACACAGCCCACAAGCGGAAAAGCTCCTCGTTCACATGTAGCACGCTGTTCACAGGAGGAGAAAAAAACACACACACACATACACACAGAAACACAGAATGGGGATGAACGAGGGCACACATACCCACGCACACCAACGGATAGGCACTTCCGAAGCACCTTGCGGCAGACAGCGCCATTGACACCCAGACACGTCGCCACGTGCAAGACGCGTAAAGTGACGCGGTTGCCCTTTTCGGTGCGTCGCCTGGCCGGGCGGAGGAGGAGGAAGTGCGCCCGGAAAGGACATATAAATTTTTATGACATCTTTTCGAGGCCCTGCGGCAGCCCGCCCGGTGGAGCTTAGACGATTGGTGCCGGTATTGACGGAACGTGCGGGAATGGGGCCCGGTAACAAAATTTCCAACGATTAATTTGCAGCTAATTTCCCTGTTGCGGTGGATAGGGGGCCGTGGCACGCCACCGCCGGCGTTATTGAGTGCGTGATGGAGTTTTATTAGGTGGGATTGTGTGGATCCGGAACGGATAATTGGGGTGATAAGTTTTTATTGCCGGCCCCTTTTTTTCCTCCCTTTGATGTGTCACCAATAGTCGATGATAGGGCCAAGATAATAAGGTATTGTCGATGGAAGTGTGTTTGCTTGAAAGAGAGAAAGAGAGAGAGATAAAGAGAAAAAGAATGTTTTTAGAGAATGAAATGATGTTGTGTATATTTTACACAATGTTTTTAAGTTTTACTTGATTTTAATTAAGTAAAAATACAAAATAATGCATTCAAAAATATTGAATTGGCATAAAATAATGTCCTGATTTAAATTATGCTTGATAACTTTCTGATCGTGCAAGTATTATGTTGGACCCCATACGTTGTTCGATTTGAAGGATATCACGGTTTGATTTTGTTCCTGGAGATTACAAAAAAGACGCGTCCGTCATTTACGATGGCCGTTAGTAGGCTATCGTAGAACTACTATAAAACCAATTTGAGAGTAAGATTATGGATTGGAATCAACTCTGAATCATGATCCGGAAAGATTCAACCACTTCAACATATGATTGTAAGTTGATTCTAACTAAGCTTACCTTATTCTAACACTAACTCCTAATTTAACCTAGCATATAATCCTAAACTTAATGAAATCTAATACAGTCCGTCCCACCTGTGTTTCGAGAATACAACGAAAACATGAAGAGATATATGAAAACGGTGTTCTACTAAGTTGTTGATAGTAACAAAACGTTACGTTCACCACCGTAACAATCGCTACTTGTAACATAGCTATACGCCCACATACGAAATTCATTTTTTATCGACATAAATAATCGTTTTAAAATTCGATTAGAATACAGGAGCTTTTAAACGATCTTGAATAATGTAGGCATATTTTAAAACGATTTTTCAAATGCACTATGAATTGTTTAATGCTCTTTTTAGGCATATAAGTTGCTTTGCTAGTTTGCTGAATATGTATCTTTAAACAATGATTCCTTTTATCAATTGTAATTATATTGTTTCTCATTTTAATGAATGGTTTTATGTGATTCTAACTAAACAAAATTTTGTTAAAAATACACATGTCTGTGAATAATGAGCATCAAATCGAGTTTAATATGCAGGTTATCTGTTGATCTGTTTTTCTCTTGTGTTTTCTCGGTTTCGACTTGTAGCTCAATTTAACATAGAAACTATTTTATGATAAAATTTCCTTTAATACTGATTATTTTTCAAAGTAATGTTATATTTTACTGAAACGTGTAAGATTCAGTTCCCAGCTTTAACTCTTGAATGCTGCCTAATTACGATCACACATTCTATTGAACTCCTGTGTTGTATATTTTTACAAGCAGCCACATGTTTTCACACACTACAAATTCATCGGCCAAACAAACCCGAACCCATAAAGTGCAGCCGGCAGTGTTTTATCAGCGACCGGCTATACTTGTTCGCGTGTTGGTGTATATGCGTGTGAGCATGCTAATTAATGTTTTCCTTAATAAATTGCCCTACAAACCCACGGTGGCCGAACGCGGTGGGCAGGAAGAGAAGATAGGAAATGGTAGCGTTTAATCAAACAACCCATTGTTGCATGACTGTCATTGTTTCCGCCTCCCGGCGTGCCGTGGTGCCGGATCCGTTTCGTTTCCGGTTCGTCGAGCGTGTTCGGACCGCGCCCAATCGTTTCCACTAAGGTTCGCGCTATAGGGCAGCCGGGGCGACATGCAGCCAAATTGAATTCCGTGCAGACCATTACGGTTCCGCTCAACGGTGGGAGGGGAGGAGGAAGGGTGTGGGGTGCAGAAATGCCGTTGCACTAAAAATAGACCCTCGTCGGTGGTTGTTGTTATTGTTGTTCATAAATTATGTGTAAATGTGATAACTATTCGCTAAGCGGTATCATTAATTACAAAGCTCGTTTTTGCCTGGCTGGTTTTATATTTGCCTTAGTTGGCTTTTTTATGGGCGGTGTGTGAGTGTCCGGATAAATTGCACAAGAAACAGCTCAACATGACCCTTTCGTGTGGCATGGAAAGCATCGTGCGCTGATCTGATGCAATTGTGCCTTGGTGCGAGGGTTTTTGGACGCAAATGCAAAAAATAGCTAGCAGGTAGTTCATTTTCGACCTGTGCTATTTCTGAAGTAGTAAAACGGAAGGTTAGCCACATGGGTGCAGCTTAAATAGACGGGTCGGTACTACCTGCTATTTCTCGTTGTGGAATAAAGCCTTTTACCTGAAACTTTCTGAAGTTTTTTTTTTGTAGCCGATGATGAATAAACAGTAAACATATTCATGACATTCGCGTGACCACTCATTTGCCTTTTGTTTGTTGACTTTTCATGCGCTCAGTGGGTTTGAATTTGTATTCAGATCGATTTATCTCACAATCAATGTGGGGGACAGCCCTTAGTTCATAATAAAGTTCAACTATTAACTACATTCTTGTGGCTGTTTGTTTAAATAAAAAAATGGTATTTATGCTAAATGTATATTTTTGTTTCAAATTTCATTTTCAGATCATCTACATAGCTCATCAATTACCTGCCTGATTGCTTGCCCGTTTTATGTAAGTATATCATTAAAATACCGTCACATTAAAATCTTCCTGTAATTGTGTACATATTTCGACGTCTCACCTCATGATGGCCGCACATTTACTCATCCGGCCCATTCCGGTTGGCGACACATAATCCAATTATCACGCACACCATATGTGTGCGATGTGCCGAAAATTCAATCTCGACGCGCCAAAATTACGACGCACGCATGATGTGCGATAGGTGGTTTCCTCGGAGCGCTACCGAGAGAGCCGGATGTGGTAGAGCCGGCACCACCCAAAGGCTCCGCAGGGACCTGTTTAGGTGCCTGATTGCGATGCGCCCTGCAGAGCGAGCAGAGAGAGAGCGAGGGCTCTCCAGCGCAAGCTCGCACATGGGTACGATATTTATCTAATTATTCACGAGTGCCAGTTAATATGATTTCCTGACCTAATTGTAAAACATCACGCGCAGGGAAGGCAACCGCCGTGGTGGTGGTGGCGGACCACAGGGATTGGCCCATCGATCTGGCCAATCCGTTCGACGTGGATAAACCTTTTCACTTCGGCTGCGACAAACGCAAAACGATTTGGGATCGACAACTTATAGTTCATCTGAAATGAATATAACACGCTGAAGCAGTGGTTACGGTCTTACAGTGCTCGATTGGCTAAACTTCTCGCAAGAATATCAACATTCTGAAACGCTGCCTTTTCTAATGATAAAAGGTGCGTAAAATACTGAATGAACTGAATGTTCAAGTTCATCAGTTGATTAAAAAATAAGTGACAGTCAGTTAAAAATACATTAAATGCTATAAGGCACGGTGTATATAAGGAAGACAGTGAATATGTTGATGTAGTCTATCTTGCCAATTTGATTTTATAAGTATCGTTATACTTGTTTCCACAAACACATGTGGCATTATGTCGAAAATTCCAACATTACTATACTAAACTTACTGTTACTATTTTTTATCTTTTCCTAAAATTTTAGAATACTCTTCGTTATTAGTCAGCTATTGTCTTAGAGATAATGAGGAGTTTAAAAAATGTGATAGTTTACACATAAGAGAAATGCTTTTCAGCTCATAAAACTAGGCAATCAATCTACCTTAACTTATCCATAAAAAACTTTTTATAAAAGTTCCGTAAGATTTGCGCTCACATTCTAGATTTTAATAGCGCAAATTGCTACAAAAACTTGATAAATTCTTGAGCGTTATTAACATCAATAATGATTATATCTCATGTTTGTAGTTATCTTTGTTTTAAGTTTATCTATATTTTGTCATTTAGTAGACAGATCCGTGCGGTTTATAACACACCAACACACGATTTACTCACACCATCTCGGGTACGCTGCACTTTCGTAAATTGTTTCGTATCCCGGGCGTTGCAAAAACATAATCAAACCGAAACTGCATAAATTTTCGTTCCTGCATGGTCGCACGGTGTGGGAAATAGATTTTTCATCGGGACAAAAAAGCCATACAAAATCAGCTCACCCACGTACATCATACCAGCCATACCAGGAGGCAGATAAGATCCTCCACAACACGGTATGCTGCTGCTGTGGCAAGATTGAATTTGCTCCTCGATTTAAACCCTTCCTCTTCGGTAGCTTTTACTTCAATTGTGCTTTAGAGAGAGTGAAAAAACACCCTCGCCCGTTCTGCCCGGAGGTAACTTATTCCAACTCACCACAGAAGCGTTTCCCGAGTGTCGCACTCAGGACAACAAAGAAAAGGTTTTCCCGCCTCGCCAGACACGGACGAATTGGGCGAAACCAATTCCGCACAACGACTTCCGACCAACCTGCTGGCCGCAGGTGGTGCCAATTCCCCCCCCCCCCACTCGCCTCCATGACTCATCCACAACCAGACAGAGCCGACGCTGAAGTTCGGGTACGAATTTATTTACCCGCTACATTATGGCTTTAAATTTAATTAAAATAAACTCTTTTTTAGTGCGGATTGCCGGTCCGGCCCCAAGCAGCGGGCAGTCGGTAAACGGTGTTGTTTACCGTTTTTGTCCCGCATCCCGTCCACAGGAGCAGCACCGGATTGCATCGTGCCCGGATATACCGATCCTTCCGTGCTGGATGTATGTGTGAATGGGCTTTATCTTCTGTTGCCTCTCTCGCTCGATTTTGTGTGAACAACTTGGAAAGAATACGTCTTCGTTTGCACTATGGGCACTTTAGAGGGTACTGGTCTAGAATAATAATGCATCATGCGTTTTCATGTAACACACGGTCAACTATTGGACGTTTTATAAAATAGCGTACTAATGTTCAAATGAAATTGTTACTTATTGTTAAAATATTACACGAACAATATGTGGGTGAAAAAATATACTACTTATCCTTGGAGGGTAACAAATAATTACTTCAATTTAACAAATACTCAAATAAACAAATTAAATTCAAATGTTTGTTTGATACAAGAATTCAAAGAAACATTAAGGCAACAGCCGGTATCTGAAGAAAAATACAAACAATCTATATGTTTACCTGTTAAAAGAACCTCATTTTTTGGGCATGAATCAAGAATATCAACACATTAACTAAAATTCATGATAATTCCACATATGTGTTGACATCACTGGATATATAAAACTTGAATTTACATTTAGAAAAATCGAGAAAATACAATAACTGTAGTGTTTCCTTAATAAACAAAATGCTATTGGTTCACATAAAAACCAAAAATAATCGACAGACATTTGTCCTTGCATGCGACCAGTGTGGCGATAGAAAAACTTGCGCACAACTTCTTGAGGTTCTGTTGCGGAAACGGAGCAACAACAAAATGTTTTCCGTTAGCGATATCCCCATTTCCTTTTTTGTCTTCTCGTACGTTTTTTTCTTCGCTACCGAAGCATCCTTTCGGGACGCCGGCAAACCATTTGTTATCTTTGGCACTGCCGAACAATTCAAGAAAAAGGGAGCAACACTTTGCCCTTGGCACGGGAGGAACGGTGTGCTCGGTGAGTTCCCGGGTCTACACGCACACGGAAACATCTATCTTCATTAAGTACCGCCAACCGCACCTCTTCGTTGTCGTCGTAATCCGATGGGTGGGTGGTGTTCATGGCCGTGCTCAAGCTAGCCAACGAGCCAGATCGCAAAGCAACAAGTTACCGGCAGAAAGTCACACTTTCCACCCCATCGCGGGAGGTAAACAATACAGAGGAGAAGAAACGCGTCCGGACCGAAAGGATCTATGTGTCGTTTTTCTTCATCGCGCACCGTTCCTTCGTGGTCGCCCCTTTTTGCGCGGAGATGGACAAATTTCTTCCAGATTTAATTTAACGATCGCCTTTTTTCACCTGCAACTCCACATCGCCACGTCCTGGCGCCTCCGCTTCGGTCGGGTCGTTTCGGAATAGTGTGCTCCAACTCCTTGCCCGGTGCTTCATTTGATGTCGTATATTTCTGCCACCGCCTTCGCTCCGGACCGCCGGACGCATCTCGGGCGTGCAATTTCGTGGCTCGTTTATCGTTAAATTTAGATTAGGATGGAGTTAATTGTAAAATTTAATTTAGAGAATTGCTAAATAATGGATATAATGAACTGTGAAACACCACCGGACACCGGGGCCTTTTTTCAACCGCACTAATGCCTACCTCTCGCTGCCTGCCTGTGCTGCCGGAGCAATTTGCGTTCGGTCGTATCCTTGAAGCAAAAGCGCCGGAGTGGGATTAAGCCTTCACCCTGGGCCACAGTGAGAATGCTGCCGTTGGTAGAAAAATACATTAAAAAGGCATGTTCGAAGGATTTTAGAACCAATCTCTCCCATCGTACCCATCGCACTCGCGCCGCACGCCAGCACGGGTGGAAAATCCATTTGCATGATGAGAATTAATTTCCACCGGCGATGGACGATGGACCGGCCGTCCAATTTCGCTGGGGCTGGGATAAAATCCGGCTCAATTTTTGCGTGACTTTGGCCCGATAATGCTGCCGGCCGCGAATCCGCGTCTTAAAACGGGCTAAGACTTTGGGACACTCGGAAGAGGGGACTTTTCGGAGGCCAACTTTTAAATCGCGCCGGTCGGTAGTTGGCTGATCGGTTCGTGCCGTTTGGAGAGATGCCGGCATTAGCGGCTGGCTCAGGTGAGATATTGAGTTTTTAATTCTCCGTCCGCGAGCAGCCCGGGGTTGTGTATTAGCATTCGGCGTGTCACGTAAATTTTTGACACCGTGCTGCGAGAGATCATCTGAGAAACGGAACAAAGTGGGCTAGTTTTATACCGAAGTCCTGTTCCAAAGCAATAAATGATACACTTTTCTCCATTGAGGTATGGAGTTGCTTGTGTGCTATACATATTTTGTAATTCTTTACTTTAAATAATACGTAGGCAGCTGATTGACTCGTAAGACAAATGATTTCCATGACAAAAGCGAACGAGATAACAAAATGGATATCAAAGTATACTATAGAAACTTTGAGCTACGGTTATATAAAAGGTTAGTTGATCCGTAAAGGTTGCCGGAACCAGCCAAAATAGGTTATTTTGTTGGAGATCTTCAACAATTTTTTTTAAATTCAAAATCAATTCCTTAATGTTTGATAAGAGACTCAAAAACATACACTCTTTTGTACCAACGCATTTGTGGCTACGATTGTGTTGGTTTTGGAAATAATGTGTATAACACTTTAGGTTTACGAACCGGTGGGTCTCAACTGGGTGAGACAATATACTACAATTTTCAATTTCATCGTAATGTTTGATGTTAAAACAAAAAATGTTTTTTTGATAATAAAAAAGCCACAAATGCCAGATAAACTTAATACAACAACCATGGTAACCGTATACAAAATTATAAAGTAGATAAAAAGTCGGATTTTATACTTTTCCAATTAATATTTTTATCCTTTCATACCATTCAAAAATTGCTGAAACTAAAATGAGCGTATGATAAATTGATTGTTATTGATTTTGGGCATCCAAAGGAATGTAGAATTTTTAAATTTTATAAAAAATACAATATGAATATGCTGTGTGCACTTGTTGATAGCTTTTCAAAATATGGCTTCAAAGTAGGATAGTCGACAGCTTGTAATATCAGAATAATTACAGCTCCTTATTTCACTTTAACTCAAACAACTTTAAAAAAAACTGAAGTAATCAGTACGATGTATAGTAGTGAGTTTTTAGACCAGTTAGTTACAAATTGTTCTGTTTAGCATAGCAATAATCGATGTACATCATACACATCTTATTGAAAATCATTTTTAACAGTGAAAAATCACAAACCTATCAATGTTGTTTTTCGACGGTTTTATGTAACTTCATTTTTTTATGCAACTATTTGCAATTTCAATGCTTTAACATGCCAAATAATAGCATTTTTATCCCGGACGTTATCCATCCGCGAACCAGTTCCTATTGTCGAACCAAACCGATTGCTCTGAAGGAAACCAGTGCAGCGTTTTGCAGCACACAATTTTGCATTCCACAGCTTCCCGAATCCGTATGAAAGCATCCCGCCCCGCGATGGTGCAAACCAACGGGAAGGCAAATAAATTCGGTCGGTAATGCGATGCTCCACGCTCGTCAAACTTAATTAGTGCAAATCTGAACGGTTAAATAATGCTGTTCGACGCCAGCCAGTGAGCACAGATGGTTTCGCAGCACAGATTTTTATCGTTCCAACTACGGGAAACTCGATATTGCTTTACACGCAGGTGGTTTTGTGTTGAAACACACCGAAACACGGCTCACGTTGAACCTGCGTCGGAAATGCACCCACATACACACGCGCGTGTGCACATGCAAATTCGACGAAAACCCAGCAAAACATAACCACACTTTTTGCCACTGTCCGGTTGGAGATTTTTCATCCCCGATCGGACGGGCCCTTTTCGTTCGTTTCCCCCCTGTTTCCCCGGGTGGGCTTGGGAAAACCGCCGCCTGTGGGCCAGCTCGGCCACCTCGACGGGCTCGATTCGGCTGGGGGGGCAAGGCAGGCAAGGATTTGCAAACAAAAGCTCATAATTGGGGCATTTTGGGGTCGCCTTTTTGCTTGGCGTGGGGTGGTAGGCAAGGCAGGCAAGGATTTGCAAACAAAAGCTCATAATTGGGGCATTTTGGGGTCGCCTTTTTGCTTGGCGTGGGGTGGTAGGACACGGTTTGGGCGACTGGGCGCCCGTGTGCGAAACGGAAGTGCATTTGCTATTCGGTAACATAAAACGCCACCGCAGGACACTGTGCCGGGTGCAGTGGTGCGATTTCGTCTCCAAATGGTACATCATCACACCGAACCGTCCGGGAGGCTTGTGTGGTCGAGGAAAGCCGAGGCGGGCCGTGAAAACCACGGAAAGGTGGTCGGAAAATCATATCGACATCAAAAGCGGTATCGAGTTTACATTTTATTTCACTTCACTCGGGACCGGCTTTTCCCTCCCGAACGGGATGGCTTAGATTAATGATGGCTGAATGTGTGGGTGCACCTTTTTTTTGCTGTCTTCTGTGTTTCTCTCGTAACAATGCTTTATTCGCATGGGTAAAACGGATCTAGTACGTAGCGTTTTTTGCTCCGTGTTCATCTCACTCCCATATCGTTGCGCTTTTGCGAATGGGAGGCTGATCGAGCTGGTCATTTTAATAACAATCGGAAATTTAATAACTTTCATTAGAACCGCAGCTCCATTCGTTCGACAGCGGTATTTGCATTGTTTGGTCTTCCCACCGTTCGATTGTGTAAACAGATTCCTTTAATATCACAATTAATAACGCTAATAATGCGATTCTCGTCGGTGTCCATGTTTCAGCCGAAAACAAATTACATTAAATGGCGCGTCGAGGGGCGTTAAGTGTAGCGTGTGCAGTTTGAAGTGGCTTCAACGGCCGACCATAATAGCTTTCGCGGTTTTCATTATTTAACCGTTTGTCAATAATGGTTAGCGTATGGAAGCTAATGGCTGCGGACGGTTTCCGCTGTGCAGCCGTAATTATTTAATTGTGATGCGTGCAACTTTGAACTTGTTGATCCTTTTCATGGTGTGCCGCTATCCTGTGTATGTGGTGCTCAATAGAACAATGACGTTTTTCTTGTGCGTGATTAACTAAAGCTTATTGCAGGGAACGAGGCGTGCTGAAATTCTACTGAGACCGGCAGGAACAATGTCAACATAGACGACTTAATATTCTTTAATAAATCGATGGTGTTATAAAAAGAGGGTTTTAATATTTCAACGTAATACATCAAATGCAATGCAGCAAAAGCATTACGTTGTTATGTCAAATGATTAAAAACGATTTGAATAAGTTTTTTAATCCTTCCCACTGACTGTTGTTAAGTTTGTTTTGTTTCCTACAGGGTGTTAGTGATGCGCTTTTCATATTAACTGTGCACAATATAATTTTCAAGACAATAAAATAATGGATGTATGAAACTAAATCTAATTCAAAACTAGTTTTGCTTTTGAAATGCTTAAGATAATTTGATTTCCTCTTGTTGGCAAACTTTACGTTCTTTATGTGCATTGAATTCTGAAGCGATATTGTGAACTGGACTATTTTATTTAGAATTATAATGAATGAATACTATTCTTCTGTTAGTAGTCATTATTTAGTTTTTGACTAGCTTGGATGATAACTACAAAACTGACCACGTTTACCAAATGTGTTTACCATCTGTTAGTAGTCATTATTTAGTTTTTGACTAGCTTGGATGATAACTACAAAACTGACCACGTTTACCAAATGTGTTTACCTAAAATAAGCCTTTCTAAGCAGGAAGACCTGATCGGATATCACAAACCAATTATCATAAACTTTGAAATTGGGGATAAAAATGAAATCGCCATGTTACGAGTTTGTGGTGATGAATGTACATGAATGACATGAATTTATAAGAGATAAATTTGATACATAATGTGGGCTAAAAACACCTTAAATTTATTACAATAATTTGTTTTTTTTTGCGCATATTATTGTCATTAAGTTGTATAGCATTAAAATAGTGAAATTTGATTGAGCTATTTTTTACGAAAACGAGTTTATTTCCGTTTGAAACTGGAACTAGGGAGAAACAGTTAAGATAGGAATATGTTTCCAGTTCTGTCGTGTGAATCCCAGCAATATAGTTTTTGCTTACGAATTTTCCGTTTTGGCTTTAACATTTATTTGCTTGTTATAACGCGGAGAAAGTGTAGCCATTTTCAACCATCAATAGGAATCATGTGGCTTGAGTCAACAAGCTCGATATATAAAATCAATGTGTACCATTGAGTAGCTTTTGATATTCTTTCTACATTTAAGGTCATCTAAAAGTGAATTTCCAAAACTACCATTTAACTAGATGTATCGAAATTGATGTAATAATTAATGTTTTCCTATCTGAAAATTATATAAAAACTGCACATCCCCGATGTAGCTTCCCAGTTCACTCGGTGTCCTTTCTTGTCACGAGGGTTCCATCGGGCCTGTTGCAAATAATTCGGCCTAATTAAAATGATAAAATGTGTGTCCCCCACTTCAAGGAAAAAATATGACGAAATCCTGTCCCTTCCTGTCGATGCGTCGGGCGAGAAATGTTACAAATAACTTGGGTGTCGAGGGGCGAGCTTCGAAAACTTCTCGCGGGAGCCCAGGGTGGATAAATTCCATTTCGGCGTGACACGCCGGGCGAATTATCTCGTGTCAAAATATTTCCGGAATGCGTCTTCTCACACACACACATTCAATACTCATCCTGTGATCAAGATGGAGCGGTAGAGAGGAAAAGAAAGGAAGCCTCATAATATCTGCCCGTTCCGTGCTGCCTATCGCTCGCACTGCCGCAAGGCAAATCTCTTATCGATCCTGCGGGTGCCATTCCTTCCTTTGCTGGACGGAACTGGAGCAAATGAAGTAACAAGTGTGAATCAATCTTTTTCGTTTAATGTCACTATCACACTCGCTCCTGCGTCAGGAATAAAGGACACGCGTTCGCCTCCCGGGTGACACTCACACACACATACGCACCAAACGCACTGATGCGATGTGATGTGCCGGAACCGAATGGAACGTGGCAAGAGGTTGTGGTTTCTTTTCCATTTCGCCCCACCGGAATGTCGAAAACAGCAGGCACACACGGACACGCACACACATGCCAACGAACACGCGAGCCAAAGGACACGTGTCCTGGAGCTGGCAGCTGGGTGCGTCCCGTGCCGTCTGGAGCGGTCTGGATCAGTTTACCGTCAAACTTATTCAAACATAATCGCTGGAAAAATATCTCTGCACGCTTTTATTTTCCCCATTTGCGGAAGTTGAAAGCTTCCTTCCTTCCTTCGGCCCGCTGGCTCACCCGTCGGCCCACCCCATCCAGCCATTTTGTGTACGATTTCCGTGCCGTTGTTCGAGAGCTGCTGCTGCTGCTGCGGCTGCTTTGTCCGCTCGCGGTTTGTCTGTGGGGAGGAAAAGCTTGACATGTAGGTCGCCGAAGTGGTTTTTCCAAA